>CAJHQQ010002873.1:0-55813 GCA_905132885.1 Moricandia moricandioides
TTAGTTTATCATTTCCTAGTTTTGAATTGTTTATTCAGCCTTTGTCTTGTTGCTGCTGCTGTAAACCCTAAGGCACTCCTCTATAAATAAAGAGGCAGCACCATTGTAATGGTACACACACAAGAAATGTAAGGCGACTAAGCTTTTATAAATTTCGTGTATCAATCTCATCTACCCTGATACCCACAAGGATTAGATTGCATACTAGAGTTTAATCTGTTGTTAGTTTAATTCTAGTTATTTTATCAATCTCACAGCCACTTAATCTCTCTACGAATCAAGATCATAGGAGTTATGATGAAGAAGTTATCCCACTTTTAACCGAAGTGATATCAGTTTACCATGTTTGGAGATTTTGCAAATTCTCCTTGATACTAATAAAATCAGAATGAATCACGATGTAAGAAGCTTGATTTGGACTCATAAATAAGTGGAGAATCACCCTGCAGTTCAATCAATATCAATGAAATTATGATGAAGAAGTTATCCCACTTTTAACTGAAGTGATTCCAGTTTACCCTGTTTAGAGATTTGGCAATTTCTTCTTGATTCTAGTCAAACCTGAATAAACAAGATGTAAGAATCTTCATTTGGACTCATAAATCAGTGGAGAATCACTCTGAAGTTGAATTAAGATCATAGGAGTTATGATGAAGAAGTTATCTCACCTTTAACCGAAGTGATTCCAGTTTATCCTGTTTGGAGATTTGGCAATTTCTTCTTGATACTAATAAAACCAGAATTAATCAGGATGTAAGAATATTCATTTGGAGACATAAATCAGCTTAGAATCACCATGAAGTTTTATCAAGATCATAGGAGTTATGATGAAGAAGTTATCCTAATTTTAACCATATTGATTCCAATTTACCCTGTTTGGAGATTTGGCAGTTTCTTCTTGATTCAAATTAAACCAGAATAAATCAAGATGTAAGAAGCTTGATTTTGACTCATAAATTAGTGGAGAATCACCCTGAAGTTGTGTCAATATTATTTGAGTTATGATGAAGAAGTTTTCCCACTTTTAACTGAAGTGATTCCAGTTTATCCTGTTTGGAGATTTGGCCGTTTTTTCTTGATACTAATAAAAAAAGAATGAATCACGATGTAAGAGGCTTTATTTGGACTCATAAATAAGTGGAGAATCACCCTGAAGTTGAATCAAGATCATAGGAGTTATGATGAATAAGTTATCCCAATTTTAACCGAAGTGATTCCATTTTACCCTGTTCGGAGATTTGACAATTTCTTCTTGATTCTAATCAAACAAGAATGAATCAAGATTTAAGAAGCTCTCTTTGGACACTTAAATCAGTGCAAAATCATCCTGAAGTTGAATCAATATCATTGGAGTTATGATGAAGAAATTATCCAATTTTTAACCGAAGTGATTCCAGTTTTTCATGTTTAGAGATTGGAAAATTTCTTCTTGATTCTAATCAAACCAAAATGAATCAAGATGTAAAAATATTGATTTGGATTCATAAATCAGTGGGGAATCACCCTGAAGTTGAATCAATATCATTGGAGTTATGATGAAAAAGTTATCGCACTTTTAACCGATGTGATTACAGTTTATCCTGTTTGGCGATTTGCAATTTCTTCTTGATACTAATAAAAACATAATTAATCACGATGTAAGAAGCTTAATTTGGACCCATAAATCAGTGGAGAATCACCCTGAAGTCGAATCAAGATCATAGGAGTTATGATTAAAGAAGTTTATCCCACTTTTAACCGAAGTGATTCCAGTTTACCATGTTTGGAGATTTTGCAATTTCTTCTTGATACTAATAAAACCAGAATGAATCACGATGTAGGAACTTGATTTGGACTCATAAACAAGTGGAGAATCACCCTGAAGTTGAATCAATATCAATGGAGTTATGATGAAGATGTTATCCCACTTTTAACTGAAGTTATTCCAGTTTACCCTGTTTAGAGATTTGGCAATTTCTTCTTGATTCTAGTCAAACCTGAATAAACAAGATGTAAGAATCTTCATTTGGACTCATAAATCAGTGGAGAATCACTCTGAAGTTGAATTAAGATCATAGGAGTTATGATGAAGAAGTTATCTCACCTTTAACCGAAGTGATTCCAGTTTATCCTGTTTGGAGATTTGGCAATTTCTTCTTGATACTAATAAAACCAGAATGAATCATGATCTAAGAAGCTTGATTTGGACTCATAAATCAGTGGAGAATCACCCTGAAGTTGAATCAAGATCATAGGAGTTATGATGAAGAAGTTATCCCACTTTTAACCGAAGTGATACCAGTTTATCCTGTTTTTAAATTTGACAATTTCTTCTTGATTCTAATCAAAGAAGAAAGAATCAATATTTAAGAAGCTCTCTTTGGACTCTTAAACAGTGGAAAATCACCCTGAAATTGAATCAATATCATTGGAGTTATGATGAAGAAGTTATTCAATTTTTAACCGAAGTGATTCCAGTTTATCCTGTTTGGAGATTTGACAATTTTTTTTTGATACTAATAAAACCAGAATGAATCACGATGTAAGAAGCTTGATTTGAACTCATAAATAAGTGGAGAATCACCCTGAATTTGATTCAATATCATTGGAGTTATTATGAAGAAGTTATCCAACTTTTAACCGAAGTGATTCCAGTTTACCTTGTTTGGAGATTTGGCAATTTCTTCTTGATACTAATAAAACCAGAACGAATCACGATGTAAGAAGCTTGATTTGGACTCATAAATAAGTGGAGAATCACCTTGAAGTTGAATCAAGATCATAGGAGTTATGATGAAGAAGTTATCCCACTTTTAACCGAAGTGATTCCAGTTTACCCTGTTTGGAGATTTGGCAATTTCTTCTTGATACTAATAAAACCAGAATGAATCACGATGTAAGAATATTCATTTGGACACATAAATCTGTGTAGACTCACCCTGAAGTTGAATCAAGATCATAGGAGTTATGATAAAGAAGTTATCCTAATTTTAAACCATAGTGATTCCAATTTACCCTGTTTGAAGATTTGGCAATTTCTTCTTGATTCTAATCAAACAAAAATAAATCAAGATGTAAGAAGCTTGATTTTGACTCATAAATCAATGGAGAATCACCCTGAAGTGGAGTCAATATTATTTGAGTTATGATGAAGAAGTTATCCTACTTTTAACTGAAGTGATTCCATTTTATCCTTTTTGGAGATTTGGCATTTTTTTCTTGATACTAATAAAAATAGAAAGAATCACGATGTAAGAAGCTTGATTTGGACTCATAAATAAGTGGAGAATCACTCTGAAGTTGAATCAAGATCATATGTGTTATGATGAAGAAGTTATCCCTCTTTTAACCGAAATGATTCTAGTTTACCCTATTTGCAGATTTGACAATTTCTTCTTGATACTAATAAAAACAGAATGAATCACAATGTAAGAAGCTTGATTTGGACTCATAAAACAGTGTAGAATCACTCTGAAGTTGAATCAAGATCATATGAGTTATGATGAAGAAGTTATCCCGCTTTTAACCGAAGTGATTCCAGTTTACCCTATTTGGAGATTTGACAATTTCTTCTTGATTCTAATAAAAAAGAATGAATAAAGATTTATGAAGCTCTCTTTGGACTCTTAAATCAGTGGAAAATCATCCTGAAGTTGAAACAATATCATTGGAGTTATGATGAAAAAGTTATCTAATTTTTAACCGAAGTGATTCCAGTTTATCCTGTTTGGAGATTTGGAAATTTCTTTTTGATTTTAATCAAACAAAAATGAATCAAGATGTAAAAATCTTGATTTGGATTCATAATTCAGTGGGGAATCACCCTGAAGTTGAATCAATATCATTGGAGTTATGATGAAAAAGTTATCGCACTTTTAACCGATGTGATTCCAGTTTATCCTGTTTGG
The DNA here is from genome assembly GCA_905132885.1 of Moricandia moricandioides. Lineage (NCBI taxonomy): Eukaryota > Viridiplantae > Streptophyta > Magnoliopsida > Brassicales > Brassicaceae > Moricandia > Moricandia moricandioides. Next base: position 3,888 of record CAJHQQ010002873.1, read on the forward strand.
AGATTTGCAATTTCTTCTTCATACTAATAAAAACAGAATGAATCACGATGTAAGAAGATTGATTTGGACTCATAAAAAAGTCGAGAATCACCCTGAAGTTGAATCAATATCAATGGAGTTATGATGAAGATGTTATCCCACTTTTAACTGAAGTTATTCCAGTTTACCCTGTTTAGAGATTTGGCAATTTCTTCTTGATTCTAGTCAAACCTGAATAAATCACGATGTAAGGAGCTTGATTTGGACTCATATCCGTGGATAATTACCCTGAAGTTGAATCAATATCATTGGAGTTATGATGAAGAATTTATCCTACTTTTAACCGCAGTGATTCGAGTTTACCTTGTTTGGAGATTTTGCAATTTCTTCTTGATACTAATAAAACCAGAATGAATCACGATTTAAGAAGCTTGATTTGGACTCATAAATAAGTGGAGAATCAACCTGAAGTTCAATCACTATCAATGGAGTTATGATGAAGAAGTTATTCAACTTTTAACCGAAGTGATTCTAGTTTTTCCTGTTTGGAGATTTGGAATATCTTCTTGGTTCTAATAAAAAAAAAATGAATCAAAATGTAAAAAGCTTGATTTGGACTCATTAATCAGTGGGGAATCACCATGAAGTTGAATAAATATCATTGGAGTTATGATGGAAAAGTTATCTCACTTTTAACCGAAGTGATTCTAGTTTATCCTGTTTAAAGATTTGGCTATTTCTTCTTGATACTAATAAAACCAGAATGAATCACGATGTAATAAGCTTGATTTATACTCATAAATCAGTGGAGAATCACCCTGAAGTTGAATCAAGATCATAGGAGTTATGATGAAGAAGTTATCCCACTTTTAACCGAAGTGATTCTAGTTTACCCTGTTTGGAGATTTGGCAATTTCTTCTTGATACTAATAAAACAAGAATGAATTCTGATGTAAGAAGCTTTATTTAGACTCATAAATCAGTGAAAATCACCCTGAAGTTGAATCAGGATCATAGGGGTTATGATGAAGAAGTTATCCCACTTTTAGCCGAAGTGATTCTAGTTTACCCTGTTTGGAGATTTGACAATTTATTTTTGATACTAATAAAACAAAATGAATCATGATGTAAGAAGCTTGATTTGGACTCATAAATCAGTATAGAATCACCCTGAAATTGAATCAATATCATAGGAGTTATGATGAATAAGTTATCCCAGTTTTAACCGAAGTGATTCCAGTTTATCCTATTCGGAGATTTGACAATTTCTTCTTGATTCTAATCAAACAAGAATGAATAAATATTTAAGAAGGTCTATTTGGACTCTTAAATCAGTGGAAAATCACCCTGAAGTTGAATAAATATCATTGGATTTATGATGAAGAAGTTATTCAATTTTTAACCGAAGTGATTCCAGTTTATCATGTTTGGAGATTTGGAAATTTCTTCTTGATTTTAATCAAACCAAAATGAATCAAGATGTAAAAATCTTGATTTGGACTCGTAAATCAGTGGGGTCTCACCCTGAAGTTTAATCAATATCATTGGAGTTATGATGAAAAACTTATCCCAATTTTAACCGAAGTGATTCCAGTTTTTCCAGTTTGGAGATTTGCAATTTCTTCTTGATACTAATAAAACCAGAATGAATCACGTTGTAAGAAGCTAGACTTGGACTCAAAAATAAGAGTAGAATCACCCTGAAGTTGAATCAAGATCATAGGAGTTATGATGAAGAAGTTATCCCACTTTTAACCGAAGTGATTCTAGTTTACCTTGTTTGGAGATTTGGCAATTTCTTCTTGATACTAATAAAACAAGAATGAATCACGATGTAAGAACCTTGATTTAGACTCTTAAATCAGTGGAAAAACACCCTGAAGTTGAATCAAAATCATTAAAGTTACGATGAATAAGTTATCCTAGTTTTAACCGAAATGATTCAAGTTTACCCTGTTTGGAGATTTGACTATTTCTTCTTGATTCAAATCAAAACAGAATGAATCAAGATGTAAGAAGCTTTATTTGGACTCATAAATCAGTGGATAATCACCCTGAAGTTGAATCAATATCATTGGAGTTATGATAAAGAAGTTATCCCACTTTTAAACGAAGTGATTCCAGTTTACCATGTTTGGTGATTTGGCAATTTCTTCTGGATACTAATAAAACCAGAATGAATCATGATGTAAGAATCTTTTATTTGACTCATAAATCAGTGGAGAATCACCCTGAAGTTGAATCAATATCATTGGAGTTATGATTTGATAATTTCTTCTTGATACTAATAAAACCAGAATGAATCACGATGTAAGAAGATTGACTTGGACTCATAAATCAGTGGAGAATCACCCTGATGTTTAATCAAGATCATACGAGTTATGATGAAGAAGTTATCCCACTATTAACCGAAGTGATTACAGTTTACCCTGTTTTGAGATTTGGAAATTTCTTCATGATACTAATAAAACCAGAATTAATCACGATGTACGATGCTTGATTTGGACTCATAAATAAGTATAGAATCACTCTGATGTTGAAACAAGATCATAGGAATTATGATGAAGAAGTTATCCCAGTTTTAACCGAAGTGATTCAAGTTTACCATGTTTGGAGATTTGGAAATTTCTTCTTGTTACTAATTTAACCATAATGAATAAATATGTAAGAAGCTTTATTTGGACTCGTAAATCTGTGGAGAATCACCCTGAAGTTGAATCAAGATCATAGGAGTTACGATGAAGAAGTTATCTCACTTTTAACCGAAGTGATTCTAGTTTATCCTGTTTGGAGATTTGATAATTTCTTCTTAATACTAATAAAACCATAATGAATCATGATGTAAGAAGCTTTATTTGGACTCATAAATCAGTGGAGAATCACCCTGAAGTTGAATCAAATATCATGGAGTTATGATGAAGAAGTTATCCTACTTTTAACCGAAGTGATTCAGTTTACCCTGTTTTGGAGATTTGCAATTTTCTTCTTGATACTAATAAAACCAGAATGAATCACGATGTAAGAAGATTTCGATTTGGACTCATAAATCATGAAGAATCACCCTGAAGTGATCAATATCATTGGAGTTATGAATCGAAGAAGTTATCCCACTTTTAACCGAAGTGATTCCAAGTTTACCCTGTTTGGAGATTTGGCAATTTCTTCTTGATACTAATAAAACCAGAATGAATCACGATGTAAAGATTTTATTTGTACTCATAAATTAGTGGAGGATCACCCTGAAGTTGAATCAATATCATTGGGAGTTATGATGAAGAAGTTATCCCACTTTTAACCGAAGTGATTCCCAGTTTACCATGTTTTGGAGATTTGGCAATTTTTTCTTGATCTAATAAACCAGAATGAATCAAGATGTAAGAAGCTTGATTTGGACTCATAAATCAGTGTAGAATCACCTGAAGTTGAATCAAATTATCATAGGAGTTATGATGAAGAAGTTATCCACTTTTAACCGAAGTGATTCCAGTTTACCCTGTTTGGAGATTTGGCAATTTCTTCTTGATACTAATCAAACCAGAATGAATCAAGATGTAAGAAGCTTGATTTGGACTCATAAATCAGTGGAGAATCACCCTGAAGTTGAATCAAGATCATAGGAGTTATGATGAAGAAGTTATCCCATTTTAACCGAAGTGATTCCAGTTTACCCTGTTTGGAGATTTGGCAATTTCTTCTTGATACTAATAAAACCAGAATGAATCACGATGTAAGAAGCTTGATTTGGACTCATAAATAAGTGGAGAATCACCCTGAAGTTGATTCAATATCATAGGAGTTATGATGAAGAAGTTATCCCACTTTTAACCGAAGTGATTCCAGTTTACCATGTTTGGAGATTTGGCAATTTCTTCTTGATACTAATAAAACCAGAATGAATCATGATGTAAGAATCTTTTATTTGACTCATAAATCAGTGGAGAATCACCCTGAAGTTGAATCAATATCATTGGAGTTATGATGAAGAAGTTATCCCACTTTTAACCGAAATGATTCCAGTTCACACAGTTTGGAGATTTGGCAATTTCTTCGTGATTCTAATCAAACCAGAATGAATCAAGATGTAAGAAGCTAGATTTGGACTCATAAATCAGTGGATAATTACCCTGAAGTTGAATCAATATCATTGGAGTTATGATGAAGAAGTTATCCCACTTTTAACCGAAATGATTCTAGTTTATCATGTTTGGAGATTTGGTAATTTCTTCTTGATTCTAATTAAACCAAAACGAAACAAGATGTAATAAGATTTATTTGGACTCACAAATCAGTGGGGACTCACCTTGAAGTTGATTCAATATCATTGGAGTTATGATGAAGAAGTTATCCCACTTTTAACCGAAGTGATTCCAGTTTACCATGTTTGGAGATTTGGCAATTTCTTGTTGAGACTAATAAAACCAGAATGAATCATGATGTAAGAAGCATGATTCGGACTCATAAATCAGTGGAGAATCACCCTGAAGTTAAATCAATTTCATTGGAGTTATGATGAATAAGTTATCCCACTTTAACCGAAGTGATTCCAATTTACCCTGTTTGGAGATTTGGCAATTTCTTCTTGATACTAATAAAACCAGAATGAATCATGATGTAAGAATCTTGATTTGGACTCATAAATCAGTGGAGAATCACCCTGAAGTTGAATCAAAATCATTAAAGTTACGATGAATAAGTTATCTTAGTTTTAACCGAAGTGATTCCAGTTTATCCTGTTTGGAGATTTGACTATTTCTTGTTGATTCTAATCAAACCAGAATGAATCAAGATGTAAGAAGATTTCTTTGGACTCATAAATCAGTGGAGAATCACCCTAAAGTTGAATCAATATCATTGGAGTTATGATGAAGAAGTTATCCCACTTTTAACCGAAGTAATTTCAATTTACCCTGTTTGGAGATTTGGCAATTTCTTCTTGATTCTAGTCAAACCTGAAGGAATCAAGATGTAATAAGATTGCTTTGGACTCATAAATCAGTGGAGAATCACCCCGAAGCTGAGTCAATATCATTGGAGTTATGATGAAGAAGTTATCCCACTTTTAACCAAAGTGATTCCAGTTTACCTTGTTTGGAAATTTGGCAATTTTTTCTTGATACTAATAAAAACAAGAATGAATCACGATTTAAGAAGCTTGATTTGGACTCATAAATCAGTGTAGAATCACCCTGAAGTTGCAATCAATATCATTGGAGTTATGATGAAGAAGTTATCCCACTTTTAACCAAGGTGATTCCAATTCACACTGTTTGGAGATTTGGCAATTTCTTTGTGATTGTAATCAAACCAGAATGAATCAAGATGTAAGAAGCTATATTTTGACTCATAAATCAGTGGAGAATCACCCTGAATTTGAATCAATATCATTGGAGTTATGATGAAGAAGTTATCCCTCTTTTAACCGAAGTGGTTCCAGTTTACCCTGTTTGGAAACTTGGCAATTTCTTCTTGATACTAATAAAACCAGAACGAATCAAGATGTAAGAAGCTTGATTTGGACTCATAAATAAGTGTAGAATCACCTTGAAGTTGAATCAAGATTACAGGAGTTATGATGAAGAAGTTATCCCACTTTTAACCGAAGTGATTTGAGTTTACCATGTTTGGAGATTTGGCAATTTCTTCTTGATACTAATCAAAACAGAATGAATTATGATGTAAGAAGCATGATTCAGACTCATAAATCAGTGGAGAATCACCCTGAAGTTGAATCAAGATCATAGGAGTTATGATGAAGAAGTTATCCCACTTCTAATCGAAGTGGTTCTAGTTTACCCTGTTTGGAGATTTAACAATTTTTTCTTGATACTAATAAAACCAGAATGAATCACGATGTAAGAAGCTTGATTTGGACTCATAAATAAGTGGAGAATCACCCTGAATTTGATTCAATATCATTGGAGTTATGATGAAGAAGTTATCCCATTTTTAGCCGAAGTGATTCCAGTTTACCGTGTTTGGAGATTTGGCAATTTATTCTTGATACTAATAAAACCAGAATGAATCACGATGTAAGAATTTTTATTTGTACTCATAAATTAGTGGAGAATCACCCTGAAGTTGAATCAATAACATTGGAGTTATGACGAAGAAGTTATCCCACTTTTAACCGAAGTGATTCCAGTCCACACAGTTTGGAGATTTGGCAATTTTTTTGTGATTCTTATCAAACCAGAATGAATCAAGATGTAAGAAGCTAGATTTGGTCTCATAAATCAGTGGATAATCACCCTGAAGTTGTATCAATATCATTGGAGTTATGATGAAGAAGTTATCCCACTATTAACCGAAGTGATTTTAGTTTACCATGTTTGGAGATTTGGCAATTTCTTCTTGATTCTAATCAAACCAAAACGAATCAAGATGTAAGAAGCTTTATTTGGACTCAAAAATAAGTGGGGAATCACCTTGAAGCTGAATCATGATTACTGGAGTTATGATGAAGAAGTTATCCCACTTTTAGCCGAAGTGATTCCAGTTTACCATGTTTGGAGATTTGGCAATTTCTTCTTGATACTAAAAAAAAAGAATGAATCACGATGTAAGAAGTTTGATTTGGACTCATAAATATGTGGAGAATCACCCGGAACTTGAATTAAGATCATAGGAGTTATGATGAAGAAGTTATCCCACTTTTAACCGAAGTGGTTCTAGTTTACCCTGTTTGGAGATTTAATAATTTTTTCTTGATATTAATAAAACCAGAATGAATCACGATGTAAGAAGCTTAATTTGAACTCATAAATAAGTGGAGAATCACCCTGAAGTTGATTCAATCTCATTGGAGTTATGATGAAGAAGTTATCCCACTTTTAACCGAAATGATTCCAGTTCACACAGTTTGGAGATTTGGCAATTTCTTCGTGATTGTAATCAAACCAGAATGAATCAAGATGTAAGAAGCTAGATTTGGACTCATAAATCAGTGGAGAATTACCCTGAAGTTGAATCAATATCATTGGAGTTATGATGAAGAAGTTATCCCACTTTTAACCGAAATGATTCTAGTTTACCCTGTTTGGAGATTTGGCAATTTCTTCTTGATTCTAATTAAACCAAAACGAATCAAGATGTAATAAAATTTATTTGGACTCACAAATCAGTGGGGAGTCACCTTGAAGTTGATTCAATATCATTGGAGTTATGATGAAGAAGTTATCCCACTTTTAACCGAAGTGATTCCAGTTTACCATGTTTGGAGATTTGGCAATTTCTTGTTGAGACTAATAAAAACAAGAATGAATCATGATGTAAGAAGCATGATTCGGACTCAAAAATCAGTGGAGAATCACCCTGAAGTTGAATCAAGATCATAAAAGTTATGATGAACAAGTTATCCCACTTTTAACCAAAGTGATTCCAGTTTACCTTGTTTGGAAATTTGGCAATTTCTTCTTGATACTAATAAAACCAGAATGAATCACGATGTAAGAATATTCATTTGGACTCATAAATCAGTGTAGAATCACCATGAAGTTGAATCAATATAATAGGAGTTATGATGAAGAAGTTATCGCTCTTCTAAACGAAGTGATTCCAGTTTACCCTGTTTGGAGATTTGCAATTTCTTCTTGAATCTAATCAAACCAGAATGAATCAAGATGTAAGAAGATTTCTTTGGACTCATAAATCAGTGGAGAATCACCCTAAAGTTGAATCAATATCATTGGAGTTATGATGAAGAAGTTATCCCACTTTTAACCGAAGTAATTTCAATTTACCCTGTTTGGAGATTTGGCAATTTCTTCTTGATTCTAGTCAAACCTGAAGGAATCAAGATGTAATAAGATTGCTTTAGACTCATAAATCAGTGGAGAATCACCCTGAAGTTGAAGTCAATATCATTGGAGTTATGATGAAGAAGTTATCCCACTTTTAACCAAAGTGATTCCAGTTTACCTTGTTTGGAAATTTGGCAATTTTTTCTTGATACTAATAAAACCAGAAGAATCACGAATGTAGAGAATATTCATTTGGACTTCATAAATCAGTGTAGAAATAACAAACCATGAAGTTGAATCAAGTATAATTAGGAGTTATGATGAAAGAAAGTTATCGGCTGCTTCTAAACGAAGTGATCCAGTTACCCCTGTTTGGAGATTTTGGCAATTTTCTTCTTGAATCTTAAATCAAACCAAGAATGAATCAAGATGTAAGAAGATTTCTTTGGACTCATAAATCAAGTTGGAGAATCACCCTAATTGTTGAATCATATGATGGAGTTATACGAAGAAGTTATAACCCACTTTTACCGGAAGTAATTTCATTTACCCGTGTTTGGAGATTATTAGGCAATATCTCTTGATTCTAGTCAAACCTGAAAGGAACAAGATGTATAAGAGGTTGCTTCAGACTCATAAATCAGTGGAGAATCACCCTGAAGTTGAATCAAGATCATAGGAGTTATGATGAAGAAGTTATCCCACTTTTAACCGAAGTGGTTCTAGTTTACCCTGTTTGGAGATTTGACAATTTTTTCTTGATACTAATAAAACCAGAATGAATCACGATGTAAGAAGCTTGATTTGGACTCATAAATAAGTGGAGAATCACCCTGAAGTTGATTCAATATCATTGGAGTTATGATGAAGAAGTTATCCCACTTTTAACCGAAATGATTCCAGTTTACCCTGTTTGGAGATTTGGCAATTTCTTCTTGATATTAATAAAACCAGAATGAATCATGATGTAAGAATTTTTATTTTTACTCATAAATCAGTGGAGAATCACCATGAAGTTGAATCAATAACATTGGAGTTATGATGAAGAAGTTATCCCACTTTTAACCGAAGTGATTCCAGTTTACACATTTTGGAGATTTGGCAATTTCTTCGTGATTCTAATTAAACCAGAATGAATCAAGATGTAAGAAGCTAGATTTGGTCTCATAAATCAGTGGAGAATCACCCTGAAGTTGTATCAATATCATTGGAGTTATGATGAAGAAGTTATCCCACTATTAACCGAAGTGATTTTAGTTTACCCTGTTTGGAGATTTGGCAACTTCTTCTTGATTCTAATCAAACCAAAACGAATCAAGATGTAAGAAGCTTTATTTGGACTTAAAAATAAGTGGGGAATCACTTTGAAGCTGAATCATCATTACATGAGTTATGATGAAGAAGTTATCCCACTTTTAACCGAAGTGATTCCAGTTTACCATGTTTGGAGATTTGGTAATTTCTTCTTGATACTAATGAAACCAGAAAGAATCATGATGTAAGAAGCATGATTCGGACTCATAAATCAGTGGAGAATCACCCTGAAGTTGAATCAAGATCATATGAGTTATGATGACGAAGTTATCTCACTTTTAATAGAAGTGGTTCTAGTTTACCATGTTTGGAGATTTGGCAATTTCTTCTTGATACTAATAAAACCAGAATGAATCGAAATGTAAAGAAGCTTGATTTGGACTCATAAATAAGTGGAGAATCACCCTGAAGTTGATTCAATATCATTGGAGTTATGATGAAGAAGTTATCCCACTTTTAACCGAAGTGATTCCAGTTTACCCTTTTTGGAGATTTGGCAATTTATTCTTGATACTAATAAAACCTGAATGAATCACGATGCAAGAAATTTTATTTGGACTCATAAATCAGTGGAGAATCACCCTAAAGTTGAATCAATAACATTGGAGTTATAATGAAGAAGTTATCCCACTTTTAACCGAAGTGATTCCAGTTCACACAGTTTGGAGATTTGGCAATTTCTTCATGATTCTAATCAAACAAGAATGAATAAAGATGCAAGAAGCTATATTTGGTCTCATAAATCAGTGGAGAATCACCTTGAAGTTGAATCAATATCATTGGAGTTATGATGAAGAAGTTATCCCACTTTTAACCGAAGTGATTCTAGTTTACCCTGTTTGGAGATTTGGCAATTTCTTCTTGATACTAATAAAACCAGAATGAATCACGATGTAAGAAGCTTGATTTGGACTCATAAATCAGTGGATAATCACCCTGAAGTTGAATCAATATCATAGGAGTTATGATGAAGAAGTTATCCCACTTTTAACCGAAGTGATTCCAGTTTACCCTTGTTTGGAGATTTGGCAATTTCTTCTTGATACTAATAAAACCAGAATGAATCACGATGTAAGAAGCTTGATTTGGACTCATAAATCAGTGGATAATCACCCTGAAGTTGAATCAATATCATAGGAGTTATGATGAAGAAGTTATCCCACTTTTAACCGAAGTGATTCCAGTTTACCCTTTTGGAGATTTGGCAATTTCTTCTTGATACTAATAAAACCAGAATGAATCACGATGTAAGAAGCTTGATTTGGACTCATAAATCAGTGGAGAATCACCCTGAAGTTGAATCAAGATCATAGGAGTTATGATGAAGAAGTTATCCCACTTTTAACCGAAGTGATTCCAGTTTACCCTGTTTGGAGATTTGGCAATTTCTTCTTGATACTAATAAACCAGAATGAATCACGATGTAAGAAGCTTGATTTGGACTCATAAATCAGTGGAGAATCACCCTGAAGTTGAATCAATATCATAGGAGTTATGATGAAGAAGTTATCCCACTTTTAACCGAAGTGATTCCAGTTTATCCTGTTTGGAGATTTGGCAATTTCTTCTTGATACTAATAAAACCAGAATGAATCACGATGTAAGAAGCTTTATTTGGACTCATAAATAAGTGGAGAATCACCTTGAAGTTGAATCAAGATTCCAGGAATTATGATGAAGAAGGTATCCCACTTTTAACCGAGGTGATTCCAGTTTACCATGTTTGGAGATTTGGAAATTTCTTCTTGATACTAATAAAACCAGAATGACTCACGATGTAAGAACCTTGATTTGGAATCATAAATCAGTGTAGAATCATCCCTGAAAGTTGAATCAAGATCAAGGAGTTATGATGAAGAAAGTTATCCCACTTTTACCGAAGTGATTCAATGTTTACCCTTTTTGGAGATTTGGCAATTTCTTTCTTGATACTAATAAAACCAGAATAATCACGATGTAAGAAGCTTTGATTTGGACTCATAAATAATGAGAATCACCATGAAGTTGAATCAATATCATTGGAGTTATGATGAAGAAGTTATCCCACTTTTAACCGAAGTGATTCCAGTTACCTTGTTTGGAGATTTGGCAATTTCTTCTTGATACTAATAAACCAGAATGAATAAGATGTATGAAGCTTGATTTGGACTCATAAATCAGTGGAGAATTCACCTGAAGTTGAATCAAGATCATAGAGTTATGATGAAGAAGTTATCCACTTTTAACTGAAGTGATTCTCAGTTTACCTTTTGGAGATTTGGACAATTTCTTCTTGATTCTAATCAAACCAAAACGAATCAAGATGTAATAACCTTTATTTGGACTCAAAAATCAGTGGGGAATAACCTTGAAGTTGAATCAAGATCACAGGAGTTATGACGAAGAAGTTATCCCACTATTAACCGAAGTGACTCCAGTTGACCATGTTTTGAGATTTGGCAATTTCTTCTTAATACTAATAAAACCAGAATGAATCACGATGTAAGAATGCATGATTCGGACTCATAAATCAGTGGAGAATCACCCTGAAGTTGAATGAAGATTATAGGAGTTACGATGAAGAAGTTATCCCACTTTTAACCGAAGTGATTCTAGTTTACCCTGTTTGAGATTTGGCAATTTTTTCTTGATACTAATAAAAAACAGAATGAATCACGATGTAAGAAGCTTGATTTGGACTCATAAATAAGTGGAGAATCACCTTGAAGTTGAATCAAGATTACAGGAGTTATGATGAAGAAGTTATCCCAGTTTTAACGGAAGTGATTCCAGTTTACCATGTTTGGAGATTTGGCAATTTCTTCTTGATACTAATAAAACCAGAATGAATCACGATGTAAGAAGCTTGATTTGGACTCATAAATCAGTGGAGAATCACCCTGAAGTTGAATCAAGATCGTAGGAGTTATGATGAAGAAGTTATCCGACTTTTAACTGAAGTTATTCCAATTTACCCTGGTTGGAGATTTGCTAATTTCTTCTTGATAATAATAAAACAAGAATGAATCACATTGTAAGAAGCTTGATTTGGACTAATAAATCAGTGTAGAATCACCGTGAAGTTGAATCAATATCATTGGAGTTATGATGAAGAAGTTATTCCACTTTCAACCGAAGTGATTCCAGTTTCTCCTGTTTGTAGATTTGGCAATTTCCTCTTGATACTAATAAAACCAGAATGAATCACGATGTAAAAAGCTTGATTTGGACTCATAAATCATTGGAGAATCACCCTGAAGTTGAATCAATATCATAGGAGTTATGAGGAAGAAGTTATCTCACTTTTAACCGAAGTGATTCAAGTTTACCCTGTTTGGAGATTTGGCAATTTCTTCTTGATACTAATAAAACCAGAATGAATCACGATGTAAGAAGCTTGATTTGGACTCATAAATCAGTGGAGAATCACCCTGAAGTTGAATCAAGATCATAGGAGTTATGATGAAGAAGTTATCCCACTTTTAACCGAAGTGATTCAGTTTACCCTTGTTTGGAGATTTGGCAATTTCTTCTTGATACTAATAAAAACCAGAATGAATCACGATGTAAGAAGCTTGATTTGGACTCATAAATCAGTGGAGAATCACCCTGAAGTTGAATCAAGATCATAGGAGTTATGATGAGAAGTTATCCCACTTTTAACCGAAGTGATTCCAGTTTACCCTTTTTGGAGATTTGGCAATTTCTTCTTGATACTAATAAAAACCAGAATGAATCACGATGTAAGAAGCTTGATTTGGACTCATAAATCAGTGGATAATCACCCTGAAGTTGAATCAATATCATTGGAGTTATGGTGAAGAAGTTATTTTATTTTAACCTCAGTGATTCTAGTTTACCCTATTTGGAGATTTGAAAATTTCTTCTTGATACTAGTAAAACCAGAGTGGATCAAGGTGTAAGAAGCTTAATTTGGACTCATAAATCAGTGGAGAATCACCCTGAAGTTGAATCAAGATCGTAGGAGTTATGATGAAGAAGTTATCCGACTTTTAACCGAAGTTATTCCAATTTACCCTGGTTGGAGATTTGCTAATTTCTTCTTGATAATAATAAAACAAGAATGAATCACAATGTAGAAGCTTGATTTGGACTAATAAATCAGTGTAGAATCACCGTGAAGTTGAATCAATATCATTGGAGTTATGATGAAGAAGTTATTCCACTTTTAACCGAAGTGATTCCAGTTTCTCCTGTTTTTAGATTTGGCAATTTCCTCTTGACACTAATAAAACCAGAATGAATCACGATGAAAAAAGCTTGATTTGGACTCATAAATCATTGGAGAATCACCCTGAAGTTGAATCAATATCATAGGAGTTATGATGAAGAAGTTATCTCACTTTTAACCGAAGGGATTCCAGTTTACCCTGTTTACAGATTTGGGAATTTCTTCTTGATACTAATAAAAACAGAACGAATCATGATGTAAGAAGCTTGATTTGGACTCATAAATCAGTGGAGAATCACCCTGAAGTTGAATCAAGATCATAGGAGTTATGATGAACAAGTTATCCCACTTTTAACCGAAGTGATTCTAGTTTACCATGTTTGGAGATTTGGTAATTTCTTCTTGATACTAATAAAACCAGAATGAATCACGATGTAAGGAGATTGATTTAGACTGATAAATCAGTGGAGAATCACCCTGAAGTTGAATCAAGATCATAGGAGTTATGATGAAGTTATCCTACTTTTAACCAAAGTGATTCCAGTTTACCCTGTTTGGAGATTTGGCAATTTCTTCTTGATATTAATAAAAATAGAATGAATCATGATGTAAGAAGCTTGATTTGGACTCATAAATCAGTGGAGAATCACCCTGAAGTTGAATCAAGATCATAGGAGTTATGATGAAGAACTTATCCCACTTTTAACCGAAGTGATTCCAGTTTATCCAGTTTGTAGATTTGACAATTTCTTCTTGATACTAATAAAACCAGAATGAACCACGATGTAAGAAAATTGATAGGGACTGATAAATCAGTGTCGAATCACCCTGAAGTTGAATTAAGATCGTAGGAGGTATGATGAAGAAGTTATACCACTTTTAACTGAAGTTATTCTAGTTTACCCTGTTTGGAGATTTGGCAATTTTTTCTTGATACTAATAAAACCAGAATGAATCATGATGTAAGAAGCTTGATTTGGACTCATAAATCAGTGGAGAATCACCCTGAAGTTGAGTCAAGATCATAGGAGTTGTGATGAAGAAGTTATCCCACTTTTAACTGAAGTGATTCCAGTTTATCTTGTTTGGAGATTTGGAAATTTCTTCTTGATACTAATAAAAGCAGAATGAACCACGATGTAAGAAGTTTGATTTGGACTCAGAAATCAGTGGAGAATCACCCTGAAGTGAAATCAAGATCATAGGAGTTATGATGAAAAAATTTATCCCACTTTTAACCGAAGTGATTCCAGTTTATCCTGTTTGTAGATTTGGCAATTTCTTCTTAATACTAATAAAACCAGAATGAACCATGATGTAAGAAGATTGATTGGGACTGATAAATCAGTGTAGAATCACCCTGAAGTTGAATCAAGATCATAGGAGTTATGATGAAGAAGTTATCCCACTTTTAACTGAAGTTATTCTAGTTTACCCTGTTTTGAGATTTGGCAATTTCTTCTTGATACTAATAAAACCAGAATTAAACACGATGTAAGAAGCTAGATTTGTACTCATAAATCAGTGGAGAATCACCCTGAAGTTGAATCAAGATCATAGGAGTTATGATGAAGAAGTTATCTCACTTTTAACCGAAGTGATTCAAGTTTACCCTTTTTGGAGATTTGGAAATTTCTTCTTGATACTAATAAAACAAGAATGAATCATGATGTATGAAGTTTGACTTGAACTCATAAATCAGTGGAGAATCACCTTAATGTTGAATCAAGATCATAGGAGTTATGATGAAGAAGTTACCCCACTTTTAACCGAAGTGATTCCAGTTTACCCTATTTAGTGATTTGGCAATTTCTTCTTGATATTAATAAAACCAGAATGAATCACGATGTAAGAAGCTTGATTTGGACTCATAAATCAGTGTAGAATCACCCTGAAGTTGAATCAATATCATTGGAGTTATGACGAAGAAGTTATCCCACTTTTAAACGAAGTGGTTCCAATTTACCCTATTTAGTGATTTGGCAATTTCTTCTTGATATTAATAAAACCAGAATGAATCACGATGTAAGAAGCTTGATTTGGACTCATAAATCTATGGAGAATCACCCTGAAGTTGAATCAAGATCATAGGAGTTATGATGAAAAAGTTATCCCACTTTTAATCGAAGTGATTCCAGTTTACCATGTTTGGAGATTTGGCAATTTCTTCTTGATACTAATAAAACTAGAATGAATCACGATGTAAGGAGATTGATTTGGACTCATAAATCAGTGGAGAATCACCCTGAAGTTGAATCAAGATCATAGGAGTTATGATGAAGAAGTTATCCCACTTTTAACTGAAGTGATTCCAGTTTACCCTGTTTGGAGATTTGGCAATTTCTTCTTGATACTAATAAAACCAGAATGAACCACGATGTAAGAAGATCGATTTGGACTGATAAATCAGTGTAGAATCACCCTGAAGTTCAATCAAGATCATAGGAGTTATGATGAAGAAGTTATCCCACTTTTAACTGAAGTTATTCTAGTTTACCCTGTTTGGAGATTTGGCAATTTCTTCTTGATACTAATAAAACCAGAATGAATCATGATGTAAGAAGCTTGATTTGGACTCAATAAATCAGTGGAGAATCACCCTGAAGTTGAATCAAGATCATAGAGTTATGATGAAGAAGTTATCCCACTTTTAACTGAAGTGATTCAGTTTACCCTTTTTGGAGATTTGGCAATTTCTTCTTGATACTAATAAAACCAGAATGAATCAAGATGTAAGAAGCTTGATTTGGACTCATAAATCAGTGGAGAATCACCCTGAAGTTGAATCAAGATCATAGGAGTTATGATGAAGAAGTTATCCCACTTTTAACCGAAGTGATTCCAGTTTACCCTGTTTGGAGATTTGGCAATTTCTTCTTGATACTAATAAAACCAGAATGAATCACGATGTAAGAAGCTTGATTTGGACTCATAAATCAGTGGAGAATCACCCTGAAGTTGAATCAAGATCATAAGAGTTATGATGAAGAAGTTATCTCACTTTTAACCGAAGTGATTCAAGTTTACCCTTTTTGGAGATTTGGCAATTTCTTCTTGATACTAATAAAACCAGAATGAATCATGATGTAAGAAGTTTGATTTTAACTCATAAATCAGTGGAGAATCACCTTAATGTTGAATCAAGATCATAGGAGTTATGATGAAGAAGTTATCCCACTTTTAACCGAAGTGATTCCAGTTTACCCTGTTTGGAGATTTGGTAATTTCTTCTTGATACTAGTAAAACCCGAATGAATCACGATGTAAGAAGCTTGATTTGGACTCATAAATCAGTGTAGAATCACCCTGAAGTTGAATCAATATCATTGGAGTTATGACGAAGAAGTTATCCCACTTTTAAACGAAGTGATTCCAGTTTCTCATGTTTGTAGATTTGGCAATTTCTTCTTGATACTAATAAAACCAGAATGAATCATGATCTAAGAAGCTTGATTTGGACTCATAAATCAGTGGAGAATCACCCTGAAGTTGAATCAAGATCATGGGAGTTATGATGAAGAAGTTATCCCACTTTTAACCGAAATGATTCCAGTTTACCCTATTTAGTGATTTGGCAATTTCTTCTTGATATTAATAAAACCAGAATGAATCACGATGTAAGAAGCTTGATTTGGACTCATAAATCAATGAAGAATCACCCAAAAGTTGAATCAAGATCATAGGAGTTATGATGAAAAATTTATCCCACTTTTAATCGAAGTGATTCCAGTTTACCATGTTTGGAGATTTGGCAATTTCTTCTTGATACTAATAAAACTAGAATGAATCACGATGTAAGGAGATTGATTTAGACTGATAAATCAGTGGAGAATCACCCTGAAGTTGAATCAAGATCATAGGAGTTATGATGAAGAAGTTATCCCACTTTTAACTGAAGTGATTCTAGTTTACCCTGTTTGGAGATTTGGCAATTTCTTCTTGATACTAATAAAAACAGATTTAATCACAATGTAAGAAGCTTGATTTGGAATCATAAATCAGTGGAGAATCACCGTGAAATTGAATCAAGATCATAGAAGTTATCCCACTTTTAACCGAAGTGATTCCAGTTTACCATGTTTGGAGATTTGGAAATTCTTCTTGATACTAATAAAACTAGAATGAATCACGATGTTAGAAGTTTGATTTCAACTCATAAATCAGTGGAGAATCACCCTGAAGCTGAATCAAGATCATAGGAGTTATGATGAAGAAGTTATCCCACCTTTAACCAAAGTGATTCCAGTTTACCCTGTTTGGATTTTTGGCAATTTCTTCTTGATACTAATAAAACAAGAATGAATTACGATGTAAGAATCATGATTCGGACTCATAAATCAGTGGAGAATCACCCTGAAGTTGAATCAAGATCATAGGAGTTATGATGAAAAAGTTATCTCACTTTTAACCTAAGTGATTCTAGTTTACCCTGTTTGGAGACTTGGCAAGTTCTTCTTGATACTAAAAAAATCAGAATGAATCACGATGTAAGAAGCTTTTACTGGACTCATAAATCAGTGGAGAATCACCCTGAAGTTGAATCAATATGATTGTATTTATGATGAAGAAGTTATCCCACTTTTAACGTAAGTGATTCCAGTTCTCACTGTTTGGAGATTTTGCAATTTCTTCGTGATTCTAATCAAAACAAAATGAATCAAGATGTAAGAAGCTAGATTTTGACTCATAAATCAGTGGATAATCACCCTGAAGTTGAATCAATATCATTGGAGTTATGATGAAGAAGTTATCCAACTTTAACCAAAGTTATTCTAGTTTATCTTGTTTGGAGATTTGGCAATTTCTTCTTGATTCTAATCAAACCAAAACGAATCAAGATGTAAGAATCTTTATTTGGACTCAAAAACCAGTGCGGAATCACCTTGAAGTTGAATCAAGATTACAAGAGTTATAATGAAGAAGTTATCCCACTTTTAACCGAAGTGATTCCAGTTTACCATGTTTGGAGATTTGGCAGTTTCTTCTTGATACTAATAAAACCAGAATGAATCACGATGTAAGAAGATTCATTTGGACTCATAAATCAGTATAAAATCACCCTGAAGTTGAATCAAGATCATAGGAGTTATGAAGAAGAAGTTATCCCACTTTTAAACGAAGTGATTCGAGTTTACCATGTTTGGAGATTTGGCAATTTCTTCTGGATACTAATAAAACCAGAATGAATCACGATGTAAGAATCTTTTATTTGACTCATAAATCAGTGGAGAATCACCCTGAAGTTGAATCAATATCATTGGATTTATGATGAATAAGTTATCCCACTTTTAACCGAAGTGATTCTAGTTTACCCTGTTTGGAGATTTGGCAATTTCTTCTTGATTCTAATCAAGCTATAATGAATCAAGATGTAAGAAGTTTGATTTGGACTCATAAAGCAGTGGATAATTTCCATGAAGTTGAATCAATATCATTGGAGTTATGATGAAGAAGTTATCCCACTTTTAACTGAAGTGATTCCAGTTTATCCTTGTTGGAGATTTGGTAATTTCTTCTTGATACTAGTAAAACCCGAATGAATCACGATGTAAGAAGCTTGATTTGGACTCATAAATCAGTGTAGAATCACCCTGAAGTGAAATCAATATCATTGGAGTTATGACGAAGAAGTTATCCCACTTTTAAACGAAGTGATTCCAGTTTCTCATGTTTGTAGATTTAGCAATCTCTTCTTGATACTAATAAAACCAGAATGAATCACGATGTAAGGAGATTGATTTGGACTGATAAATCAGTGGAGAATCACCCTGAAGTTGAATCAAGATCATAGGAGTTATGATGAAGAAGTTATCCCACTTTTAACCGAAGTGATTCTAGTTTATCCTTTTTGGAGATTTGGCAATTTCTTTTTGATACTAATAAAACCAGAATTAATCAGGATGTAAGAAGTTTGATTTGGACTCATAAATCAATGGAGAATCACCCTGAAGCTGAATCAAGATCATAGGAGTTATGATGAAGAAGTTATCTCACTTTTAACCGAAGTGATTCAAGTTTACCCTGTTTGGAGATTTGGCAATTTCTTCTTGATACTAATAAAACAAGAATGAATCAAGATGTAAGAAGTTTGATTTGAACTCATAAATCAGTGGAGAATCACCCTGAAGTTGAATCAAGATCATAGGAGTTATGATGAAGAAGTTATCCCACTTTTAACCAAAGTGATTCTAGTTTACCCTGTTTGGAGATTTGGAAATTTCTTCTTGATACTAATAAAAACAGAATGAATCACGATGTAAGAAGCTTGATTTGGAATCATATATCAGTGTAGAATCACCCTGAAGTTGAATAAAGATCATATGAGTTATGATGTAGAAGTTTTCCCACTTTTAACTGAAGTGATTCCAATTTACCCTTTTTGGAAATTTTGCAATTTCTTCTTGTTTCTAATCAAACCAGAATGAATCAAGATAAAAGAAGCATGATTTGTACTAACAAATCAGGGGAGAATGGCCCTGAAGTTGAATCAATATCATTGGAGTTATGATGAAGAAGTTATTCTATTTTAACCTCAGTGATTCTAGTTTACCCTATTTGGAGATTTGAAAATTTCTTCTTGATTCTAGTAAAACCAGAGTGAATCACGGTGTAAGAAGCTTAATTTGGACTCATAAATCAGTGGAGAATCACCCTGAAGTTGAATCAAGATCGTAGGTGTTATGATGAAGAAGTTATCCGACTTTTAACCGAAGTTATTCCAATTTACCCTGGTTGGAGATTTGCTAATTTCTTCTTGATAATAATAAAACAAGAATGAATCACGATGTAAGAAGCTTGATTTGGACTAATAAATCAGTGTAGAATCACCGTGAAGTTGAATCAATACCATTGGAGTTATGATGAAGTAGTTATTCCACTTTTAACCGAAGTGATTCCAGTTTCTCCTGTTTGTAGATTTGGCAATTTCCTCTTGATACTAATAAAACCAGAATGAATCACGATGTAAGAAGCTTGATTTGGACTCATAAATCATTGGAGAATCACCCTGAAGTTGAATCAATATCATAGGAGTTATGATGAAGAAGTTATCTCACTTTTAACCGAAGGGATTCACGTTTACCCTGTTTACAGATTTGGCAAATTCTTCTTGATACTAATAAAGCCAGAATGAATCATGATGTAAGAAGCTTGATTTGGACTCATAAATCAGTGGAGAATCACCCTGAAGTTGAATCAAGATCATAGGAGTTATGATGGAGAAGTTATCCCACTTTTAACTGAAGTGATTCCAGTTTATCCTGTTTGGAGATTTGGAAATTTCTTCTTGATACTAATAAAACCAGAATGAATCACGATGTAAGAAGTTTGATTTGGACTCATAAATCAGTGGAGAATCACCCTGAAGTGAAATCAAGATCTTAGGAGTTATGATGAAAAAATTTATCCCACTTTTAACCGGAGTGATTCCAGTTTATCCTGTTTGTAGATTTGGTAATTTCTTCTTGATACTAATAAAACCAGAATTAACCACGATGTAAGAAGATTGATGTGGACTGATAAATCAGCGTAGAATCACCCTGAAGTTGAATCAAGATCATAGGAGTTATGATGAAGAAGTTATCTCACTTTTAACAGAAGTTATTCTAGTTTACCCTGTTTGGAGATTTGGCAATTTCTTCTTGATACTAATAAAATCAGAATTAATCACGATGTAAGAAGCTAGATTTGGACTCATAAATCAGTGGAGAATCACCCTGAAGTTGAATCAAGATCATAGGAATTATGATGAAGAAGTTATCTCACTTTTAACCGAAGTGATTCAAGTTTACCCTTGTTGGAGATTTGGTAATTTCTTCTTGATACTAATAAAACCATAATTAATCACGATGTAAGAAGCTTGATTTGGACTCATAAATCAGTGTAGAATCAGCCTGAAGTTGAATCAATATCATTGGAGTTATGATGAAGAAGTTATCCCACTTTTAACCGAATTGATTCTAGTTTCTCCTGTTTGTAGATTTGGCAATTTCTTCTTGACACTAATAAAACGAGAATGAATCACGATATAAGAAGCTTGATTTGGACTCATAAATCAGTGGAGAATCACCCTGAAGTTTAATCAAGATCATAGGAGTTATGATGAAGAAGTTATCCCACTTTTAACCGAAGTGATTCCAGTTTACCCTGTTTGGAGATTTGGAAATTTCTTCTTGATACTAATAAAACCAGAATGAATCCCTATGTAAGAAGCCTAATTTGCACTCATAAATCAGTGTAGAATCAACCTGACGTTGAATTAAGATCATAGGAGTTATGATGAAGATGTTATCCCACTTTTAACCGAAGTGATTCCAGTTTACCATGTTTGGAGATTTGGACTAATAAATCATTGGAGAATCACACTGCAGTTGAATCAATATCATTTATGACGAAGATGTTATCCCACTTTTAACCGAAGTGATTCCAGTTTACCTTATTTGGAGATTTGGCAATTTCTTCTTGATTCTAATCAAAAGAGAATGAATTAAGATTTAAGAATCTTTATTGGGACTCATAAGTCAGTGGAGAATCACCCTGAAGTTTAATCATGATCATAGGAGTTATTATGAAGTAATTATCCTACTTTTAACCGAAGTGATTCTAGTTTACCATGTTTCGAAATTTGGCAATTTCTTCATGATACTAATCTAACAAGAATGAATCAAGGTGTAAGAATCTTTTTTTGGACTCTTAAATCAGTTGAGAATCACCCTGAAGTTGTATCAATATCATTGGAGTTATGATGAAGAAGTTATCCCACTTTTAACCGAAGTGATTCAAGCTTATCATGTTTGGAGATTTGGCAATTTCTTCTTCATACTAATTTAACCATAATTAATAAATATGTAAGAAGCTTTATTTTTACTCATAAATCTATGGATAATGACTCTAAAGTTGAATCAATATCATAGGAGTTATGATGAAGAAGTTATCACACTTTTAACCGAAGTGATTCCAGTTTACCTATTTTAGAGATTTGGTAATTTCTTCTTGTTTCTAATCAAACCACAATGAATCAAGATGGAAGAAGTTTGATTTAGACTCATAAATCAGTGGAGAATCACCCTGAAGTTGAATCAAGATCATAGGAGTAATGATGAAGAAGTTATCCCACTTTTAACCGAAGTGATTCCAGTTTACCCTGTTTGGAGATTTGGAAATTTCTTCTTGATACTAATAAAACCAGAATGAATCAATATGTAAGAAGCTTGATTTGCACTCATAAATCAGTGTAGAATCAACCTGACGTTGAATTAAGATCATAGGAGTTATGATGAGGATGTTATCTCACTTTTAACCGAAGTGATTCCAGTTTACCATGTTTGGAGATTTGGACTCATAAATCATTGGAGAATCACACTGCAGTTGAATCAATATCATTGGAGTTATGACGAAGATGTTATCCCACTTTTAACCGAAGTGATTCCAGTTTACCTTATTTGGAGAATTGGCAATTTCTTCTTGATTCTAATGAAAAGAGAATGAATTAAGATTTAAGAATCTTTATTGGGACTCATAAGTCAGTGGAGAATCACCCTGAAGTTTAATCATGATCATAGGAGTTATTATGAAGAAATTATCCCACTTTTAACCGAAGTGATTCTAGTTTACCATTTTTCGAAATTTGGCAATTTCTTCATGACACTAATCTAACAAGAATGAATCAAGGTGTAAGAATCTTTCTTTGGACTCTTAAATCAGTGGAGAATCACCCTGAAGTTGTATCAATATCATTGGAGTTATGATGAAGAAGTTATCCCACTTTTAATCGAAGTGATTCAAGCTTATCATGTTTGGAGATTTGGCAATTTCTTCTTCATACTAATTTAAACATAATTAATAAATATGTAAGAAGCTTTATTTTTACTCATAAATCTGTGGATAATGACTCTGAAGTTGAATCAATATCATAGGAGTTATGATGAAGAAGTTATCACACTTTTAACCGAAGTGATTCCAGTTTACCTATTTTAGAGATTTGGTAATTTCTTCTTGTTTCTAATCAAACCACAATGAATCAAGATGGAAGAAGTTTGATTTAGACTCATAAATCAGTGGAGAATCACCCTGAAGTTGAATCAAGATCATAGGAGTAATGATGAAGAAGTTATCCCACTTTTAACCGAAGTGATTCCAGTTTACCCTGTTTGGAGATTTGGAAATTTCTTCTTGATACTAATAAAACCAGAATGAATCAATATGTAAGAAGCTTGATTTGCACTCATAAATCAGTGTAGAATCAACCTGACGTTGAATTAAGATCATAGGAGTTATGATGAGGATGTTATCTCACTTTTAACCGAAGTGATTCCAGTTTACCATGTTTGGAGATTTGGACTCATAAATCATTGGAGAATCACACTGCAGTTGAATCAATATCATTGGAGTTATGACGAAGATGTTATCCCACTTTTAACCGAAGTGATTCCAGTTTACCTTATTTGGAGAATTGGCAATTTCTTCTTGATTCTAATGAAAAGAGAATGAATTAAGATTTAAGAATCTTTAATCATGATCATAGGAGTTATTATGAAGAAATTATCCCACTTTTAACCGAAGTGATTCTAGTTTACCATGTTTCGAAATTTGGCAATTTCTTCATGATACTAATCTAACAAGAATGAAGCAAGGTGTAAGAATCTTTCTTTGGACTCTTAAATCAGTGGAGAATCACCCTGAAGTTGTATCAATATCATTGGAGTTATGATGAAGAAGTTATCCCACTTTTAATCGAAGTGATTCAAGCTTATCATGTTTGGAGATTTGGCAATTTCTTCTTCATACTAATTTAACCATAATTAATAAATATGTAAGAATCTTTATTTTTACTCATAAATCTGTGGATAATGACTCTGAAGTTGAATCAATATCATAGGAGTTATGATGAAGAAGTTATCACACTTTTAACCGAAGTGATTCCAGTTTACCTATTTTAGAGATTTGGTAATTTCTTCTTGATTCTAATCAAACCAGAATGAATCAAGATGGAAGAAGTTTGATTTAGACTCATAAATCAGGGGAGAATCACCCTGAAGTTGAATCAAGATCATAGGAGTTATGATGAAGAAGTTATCCGACTTTTAACCGAAGTGATTCTAGTTTACCCTGTTTGGAGATTTGACAATTTTTTCTTGCTACTAATAAAACCAGAATAAACTTCGATTTAAGAAGCTTGATTTGGACTCATAAATCATGGGAGAATCACCCTGAGGTTTAATGAATATCATTGGAGATATGATGAATAAGTTATCCCACTTTTAACTGAAGTGATTCTAGTTTACCCTGTTTGGAGATTTGACAATTTCTTCTTGATTATAATCAAATTAGAATGAATTAAGATGTAAGAAGCTTGATTTGGACTCATAAATCATTGGAGAATCACCCTGAAGTTGATCAATATCATTGGAATTATGATGAAGAATTATCCCACTTTTAACCGAAGTGATTTTAGTTTATCCTGTTTGATTTGGCCATTTCTTCTTGATACTAATTTAACCATAATGAATCAAGATATAGGAAGATTTATTTGGACTGATAAATCAGAGGATAATCACCCTGAATTTGAATCAATATCATAGGAGTTATGATGAAGAAGTTATCCCACTTTTAACCGAAGTGATTCTAGTTTACCCTTTTTGGAGATTTGGGAATTTCTTCTTGTTTCTAATAAAACTAGAATGAATCAAGAAGTAAGAAGCATTATTTTGACTAATAGATCAGTGGAGAATCACCCTGAAGTTGAATCAATATCATTAGAGTTATGATGAAGAAGTTATCCCATTTTTAACCGAAGTGATTCCAGTTTACCCTATTTGGAGCTTTGGCAATTTCTTCTTGATACTAATAAAACCAGAATGAATAAAGATGTAAGAATTCTTTATTTGGACTCATAAATCAGTGGAGAATCACCCTGAAGTTGAATCAAGATCATAGGAATTATGATGAAGAAGTTATCCCACTTTTAACCGAAGTTATTCCAGTTTACC
The DNA here is from genome assembly GCA_905132885.1 of Moricandia moricandioides. Lineage (NCBI taxonomy): Eukaryota > Viridiplantae > Streptophyta > Magnoliopsida > Brassicales > Brassicaceae > Moricandia > Moricandia moricandioides. Next base: position 29,078 of record CAJHQQ010002873.1, read on the forward strand.
CTGTTTGGAGATTTGGAAATTTCTTCTTGATACTAATAAAACCAGAATGAATTACGATGTAAGAAGATTGATTTGGACTCATAAATTAGTTTACAATCACCCTGAAGTTGAATCAAGATCATAGGAGTTATGATGAAGAAGTTATCCCACTTTTAACCGAAGTGATTCTAGTTTACCCTATTTGGAGCTTTGGCAATTTCTTCTTGATACTAATAAAACCAGAATGAATCAAGATGTAAGAATTCTTTATTTGGACTCATAAATCAGTGGAGAATCACCCTGAAGTTGAATGAAGATCATAGGAATTATGATGAAGAAGTTATCCCACTTTTAACCGAAGTTATTCCAGTTTACCCTGTTTGGAGATTTGGAAATTTCTTCTTGATACTAATAAAACCAGAATGAATTACGATGTAAGAAGATTTGGACTCATAAATTAGTTTACAATCACCCTGAAGTTGAATCAAGATCATAGGAGTTATGATGAAGAAGTTATCCCACTTTAAACCGATGTGATTCCAATTTACCCTGTTTGGAGATTTGGGAATTTCTTCTTGATACTAATCTAACCAGAATGAATCAAGACAAAAGAAGCTTTCTTTGGTTTCATAAATCAGTGAAGAATCACCCTGAAGTTGAATCAATATCATTGGAGTTATGATGAAGAAGTTATCCCACTTTTAACCGAAGTGATTCAAATTTACCAGTTTGGAGATTTGGCAATTTCTTCTTGATACTAATTTAACCATAATTAATCAAGATTTAAGAAGCTTTAGTTGGACTCATAAATCAGTGTATAATCACCCTGAAGTTGAAGCAATATTATAGGAGTTATGATGAAGAAGTTATCCCACTTTTAACCGAAGTGATTCCAGTTTACCTTGTTTGGAGATTTGACAATTTCTTCTTGATACTAATAAAACAAGAATGAATCACGATGTAAGAATTTTTATTTGGACTCATAAATCAGTGGAGTATTATCCTGAAGTTGAATCAAGATCATAGTAGTTATGATGAAGAAGTTATCCCACTTTTAACCGAAGTGATTCCAGTTTACCTTGTTTGGAGATTTGACAATTTCTTCTTGATACTAATAAAACCAGAATGAATCACGATGTAAGAAGATTGATTTGGACTGATAAATCAGTGGAGAATCACCCTGAAGTTGAATCAAGATCATAGGAGTTATGATGAAAAAGTTATCCCACTTTTAACTGAAGTGATTCTAGTTTACCCAGTTCGGAGATTTGACAATTTCTTCTTGATACTAATAAAAACAGATTAAATCACGATGTAAGAATCTTGATTTGAAATCATAAATCAGTGGAGAATCACCCTGAAATTGAATCAAGATCATAGGAGTTATGATGAAAAAGTTATCCCACTTTTAACCCAAGTGATTCCAGTTTACCATTTTTGGAGATCTGACAATTTCTTCTTGATACTAATAAAACTAGAATGAATCACGATGTAAGAAGTTTGATTTGAACTCATAAATCAGTGGAGAATCACCCTGAAGTTGAATCAAGATCATAGGAGTTATGATGAAGAAGTTATCCCACTTTTAACCGAAGTGATTCCAGTTTACCCTGTTTGGAGATTTGGAAATTTCTTCTTGATACTAATAAAACCAGAATGAATCACGGTTTTATTAGTTTGATTTGGACTCATAAATCAGTGTAGAATCACCCTGAAGTTGAATCCAGATCATAGGAGTTATGATGAAGAACTTATCCCACTTTTAACCGAAGTGATTCCAGTTTATCCTGTTTGTAGATTTGGCAATTTCTACTTGATACTAATAAAATCAGAATGAACCACGATGTAAGAAGATTGATTTGGACTGATAAATCAGCGTAGAATCACCCTGAAGTTGAATCATGATCTTAGGAGTTATGATGAAGAAGTTATCCCACTTTTAACTGAAGTGATTCTAGTTTACCCTGTTTGGAGATTTGGCAATTTCTTCTTGATACTAATAAAACCAGAATTAATCATGATGTAAGAAGCTTGATTTGAACTCATAAATCAGTGGAGAATCACCTTAAAGTTGAATCAAGATCATAGGAGTTATGATGAAGAAGTTATCCCACTTTTAAGCGAAGTGATTCCAGTTTACCCTTTTTGGAGATTTTGCAATTTCTTCTTGTTTCTAATAAAACCAGAATGAATCAAGATGTAAGAAGCATGACTTTTACTAATAAATCAGTGGATAATCACCCAAAGTTGAATCAATATCATTGGAGTTATGATGAAAAAGTTATTCCATTTTTAACTTGAGTGATTCCAGTTTACCCTATTTGGAGATTTGACAATTTCTTCTTGATACTAGTAAAACAAGAATGAATCACGATGTAAGAAGCTTGATATGGACTCATAAATCAGTGGAGAATCACCCTGAAGTTAAATCAAGATCATTTGAGTTATGATGAAGAAGTTATCCCACTTTTAACCGAAGTGATTCCAGCTTATCCTGGTTGGAGATTTGGTAATTTCTTCTTGATACTAATAAAACCAGAATGAATCACGATGTAAGAATCTTGATTTGGACTCATAAATCAGTGTAGAATCACCCTGAAGTTGAATCAATATCATTGGAGTTATGATGAAGAAGTTATCTCACTTTTAACCGAAGTGATTCCAGTTTACCCTTTTTGGAGATTTGGCAATTTCTTCTTGATACTAATACAACCAGAATGAATCTGTAACGCCCCGACCCACCCACGGGTAATGGGCAACCCACGCCCGCTCTCTCGGCCCGTGGGCCCCATCCCTTTCGACGGTTGGTCGTTAATTTTCCAAGGCTCGAAATCATTGTATACTGTCCCTGCAATCACCACATGACCTTTCCCCGTGTTTTGGCCTCACTCACACGGTATCGCAAATCACTTCCCGATAGGTCACCCATCCTTTCACTACTCCAGCATAAGAACGCTTAACCCTGGAGTTCTAAATGGATGTGTGACGGAAAAGGTAAGTGCACTTTGGTGATATAGGTAGCCAAATCAATTCTCTTAAGCCTTTCCACATATCACAACTCGGGATGTTACAATTCACCCCCTCTCAAAGAACGCAACGCCCTCGTTGCGCCCCTGACAGGTCTCAAGACGCCTCTCAGGTCAGAACTGAGATGACTAACCTGGCTCTGATACCAGTTGTAACGCCCCGACCCGCCCACGGCTAATGGGCCACCCACGCCCGCTCTCTCGGCCCGTGGGCCCCATCCCTTTCGACGGTTGGTCGTTAATTTTCCAAGGCTCGAAATCATTGTATACTATCCATGCAATCACCACATGACCTTTCCCCGTGTTTTGGCCTCACTCACACGGTATCGCAAATCACTTCCCGATAGGTCACCCATCCTTTCACTACTCCAGCATAAGCACGCTTAACCCTGGAGTTCTAAATGGATGTGTGACGGAAAAGGTAAGTGCACTTTGGTGATATAGGTAGCCAAATCAATTCTCTTAAGCCTTTCCACATATCACAACTCGGGATGTTACAATTCACCCCCTCTCAAAAAACGCAACGCCCTCGTTGCGCCCAGTTGTGGGGTAGGCCGTTATATAAAAGTCGACTTTTATTGTAACAGCCCTCCCCGTGGGACTCAGCTGGCGCTAACTGATCAGCTGTGTCTGTCTTCTTAATCGCAAGAAAATGAGATGATTTTGTAAGTCTATCCACAATCACCCAAACAGCATTCCTCCCTCCAACGGTCGCCGGTAAACCAGTCACAAAATCCATGGTCACCATGTCCCATTTCCACTCTGGTAATGGCAGGTTTTACAATAACCCGCTAGGCACCTGATGTTCAGCCTTAACCATCTGACATGTCTGGCACTGAGATACAAATGTTGCGACATCTTTCTTCATACCCGGCCAATGATAGTAACGCTTCAGATCCCTGTACATCTTGGTGTTTCCCGGATGGATAGAAACACGCAAATGGTGTGCTTGCTGTAATAATTCTTTCCTTATCAGCTTATCATCTGGCACACAAACTCGGTTCCGATACATGTACACCCCACTCGAAGTTGTATGATAGCCAATACTCTCGATCTCGATCTGCTTACACAAGGCCTCGTCATTTCCCTGAGCTTTTCGTATCTTCCACAATAGATCTGCCTGCTCCAGAACCTCCAGACCAGTCGTCTCTCCTCGAGAGTAACCGCACATAATCTGAGACTAGCTAGGGTCCCCGTAAGTTCCTGAACCTCCCTAGTTCCTGATACATCACTCCTACGCCTGCTTAAGGCATCTGCCACCTGATTGGCTTTACCCGGATGATAAGTGATATCCAAGTCGTAGTCGGCTAACAGTTCCATCCATCTCCGCTGTCTCAAATTCAAGTCTGACTGCGTGAATATGTACTTCAGACTCTGGTGGTCTGTAAGTATCTGCACCTTCTCTCCATATAAATATGATCTCCAGATTTTTAACGCAAATACGACTGCTGCTAACTCCAGGTCGTGAGTAGGGTAATTCACCTCGTGAGGTCTCAACTGACGTGATGCATATGCAATGACTTTGCCCTCCTGTGTCAAAACGCCTCCCAAACCAGTACCTGAAGCATCAGTGTACACTTCATAGGGTATCCCTGGCCTCGGGAGTACCAAAATTGGCGTTTTCGTCAGCTGTCGTTTTAACTCAGTGAAACTTTTCGAGCACTCGTCTGTCCACATATACTTAACATCTTTGCCTGTCAACTGAGTCATCGGTTTGGCGATACTAGCAAAACCTTTGACAAACATCCTGTATTATCCTGCTAAACCTAGAAAACTGCGGATCTCCGTAGCACTCTTAGGTGCAGGCCACTCTGATATTGCAGTAATCTTCTCCGGATCTACTGCAACCCCTTCCTCTGAAACCACATGACCAAGAAATCCAATCTTCCTCTGCCAAAAGCTACACTTACTCAGCTTAGCATACAGATGATGTTTCCTAAGCTTATCCAACACAATCCTCAAATGCTCGGCATGCTCCTCTCTGCTACGAGAATAAATCAGGATATCGTCGATGAAAACAATCACACACTTATCCAAATGCTCGCGAAACACATCATTCATAAGCTTCATAAACGCTGCAGGTGCATTCGTCAACCCAAACGGCATCACTACAAATTCATAATGCCCGTAACGGGTACGGAAAGCCGTTTTCCGCACATCATCTTCAGCTATCGCAATCTGGTGGTAACCTGATGCCAAATCAATCTTAGAAAACCACGAAGCTCCCTGTAGCTGGTCCAACAACTCATCGATACGCGGAAGTGGATACTTATTCTTGATTGTCACCTTGTTCAAACCTCTGTAGTCGATACAAAGTCTGAAACTCCCATCTTTCTTCTTCACAAACAATACTGGTGCTCCCCACGGTGAAGTACTAGGTCTAATGAAACCTTTATCCAGTAACTCCTCTAGTTGTTTTTTCAATTCCGCCATTTCTGCTGGCGCTAGACGGTACGGAGCCCGCGAAACTGGTGTTGTTCCTGGTTCCAACTCAATAGTAAGAACGTCTCCTCTTGCTGGTGGTGGCCCTTTTAAGGCCTCAAATACATCCTCGAACTCTGCGACCACTGCAATACCCTGCAACTCATGATGTCCATCATTCTTAACCATCGAAATGGTCGCCAGAAATCCCTCTCCTCCTCTCTCCAATAAATCTTCGGCATGCAACATGGAGATAATGGAAATTCCCCGGTGAGCTTGAATGCACTGGAATGTGATCTTTCCATCTTCTCTAGGGATATGAACTCGTGCCCTTGGACAATCTAACACCACACGATGTTGTGACAACCAATCCATTCCAAGTATTACGTCGTAGTAATCTAACTCCATCTCTTCTAAGTCTCCGACGAAATCGACTCCGCCAAGTAGGACTGGCACATTTCGATGAACGCCAGTGGTTCTCAATCTCTCTGTCCCGGCTGTCCGAATTTTCTTAGCCTTTGGCTCAAAGATACCCCGAAAAGGCCAAGACTTGGCTAAACGTGAACTCACAAAACTGTGGGAAGCTCCCGTGTCGAAGAGAGTATGTGCTGTCTCACCTCCAACAAAGACTGATCCTACACACATTTTTTTTTTCTAACGACACATGAAATTTACAAAGTACTAAAATACTTAAAACAAATGAGGAAGGTAAAGTTACGTACCAGCTATCGGTTCGGCACCATTGGCCTCTCCTAAAGCATAAACGCGCGGAGCGATAGCTTGACGCTTGGCTGCAGGTCCCTTGGTCGGGCAATCCCTGGCGATATGGCCATGCTGGCCACATGTGAAACAAGCTCCTGGTGCAACTGGTGCATCTGATCGTACTGTTGGTGCTGTAACCTGTGCGCCAGAAGTCGCATCTGCAGGCCTAATCCGACAATACTTAGTAGTATGCCCCAGTCGTCCACAATTAGAACATTTGAAACATTCTCCGCTATGACTGCGACGGCAACGAGGGCAAGTTGGTGTCCCAGACTGATCCACAGGCCTCTTCTGCGGCTCTGAGGCTTTCCCCACCTTCTGTTGTGCTAATTTGAGGAGTTTCTGCTCCTCGGCTAGACCCAACTCCTGTTCAGCTGCTTTTTCCACTAAATCTCCCAATCTGTGATATGTGACGACACGACATCTATTGCGAATATCCACTCGCATCCCATCCAGAAATTTCCTGATCAAATCCTCCTCAGATAAACCAGCTCCCGTGAATCTACGAAGTCGGCCAAACTCAACCTCATACTCCCTAATAGTCCTGGTACCCTGGCTCACATGTTCGAAGTCACTTTTCTTCCTATCCATAGCTTCTTTTGGAAAATATTTCCTGTCGAACTCCCTCTTAAAGTCTTCGAAGGTCTGTCTGTGATGTCCTTCGCTCACTCGCACTCCTTCCCACCATACTAGTGCATCCCCACGCAGGTACTGCATAGTCAATCTGAGTGAAAGCTCCGGTGGGCAATCGATGATCTCCAACTTCCGTTCCAGACTTAGCTTCCAATCATATGCAATCGTAGGATCCACTGATCCTCCAAAATGCTCCATATCCATGTTCTTCATCTGACTCGTCAGTCTGAAAAACCTATCGTCATGAATTGGATAGACCGGTGGTGGTGGTGGCGGCGCTGGAACCTGGATACCCTGAGGAAACTGCTGAGCTGGAACATGAGGAATAGGGCCCTGATTGACGGGAATCTGGCGATTCTGCTGAACCTGAATCTGCGGCCCATTCTGCACATGAACTTGCAGACCACCCTGCATCTGGAACTGGGGTCCACGATGTTCTTGCTGAGCGGCAGCCAACTGTCGAGCAACCTCCTGAGCAACTGCCTGGGCTGCTTGCCTAGCTGTCTCCTGAGCAACCTGCTGAACAGCATCCTGAGCAGCCTGTCTAGCTGCATCCTGCACCATCTGCCTCAAAGCATCATGATCAATGGGTGGAACCGCTTGCTGCGGAACCGGGGGCGGCACATGCTCATCTCCAACATCTTGAGCAGCTCTGGCGGCCTGGGGACGACCAACTCTCCTTCGTGGAGGCATCTGAGAAACAAAGTAACACGGTCAACTTCTCACTAAACCGAATTCTTACATTTAATCAAGGGGTATTACTGACAGAACGTGTTATTTGTTTTATTTCAACCAAAATTTCCCAATCCCCAAAACACTTCAAAATCGTCTAAAATCGCTTAAAAATCGAGTCTCCACGAATCGCCATCTCAGGTCAAAGCCGAGACGGAACCCGCTCTGATACCTTTTGTGACAGCCCTCCCCGTGGGACCCAGCTGGCGCTGCAGCGCATCGACCCTAACCCCTCCCCTGTGATACAACCTGCCCGAAATCACCCCTAGGCCTCGGCTCACAGGTGGGTTATTGGTGCGCTTGGCGCTACTCGAACCCAAGACCTCACCCTTTAACAGCACTCCTACAGAGAAGCTGTCACCAATTGATCTGCAGTTCAATTGGTGACAGCTTCTCTGTAGGAGTGCTGTTAAAGGGTGAGGTCTTGGGTTCGAGTAGCGCCAAGCGCACCAATAACCCACCTGTGAGCCGAGGCCTAGGGGTGATTTCGGGCAGGTTGTATCACAGGGGAGGGGTTAGGGTCGATGCGCTGCAGCGCCAGCTGGATCCCACGGGGAGGGCTGTCACAGAATCATGATGTAAGAAGCTTGATTTGAACTTATAAATAAGTGGAGAATCACCTTAAAGTTGAATCAAGATCATAGGAGTTATGATGAAGAAGTTATCCCACTTTTAACCGAAGTGATTCCAGTTTACCCTGTTTGAAGATTTGGTAATTTCTTCTTGATACTAGTAAAACAAGAATGAATTACGATGTAAGAAACTTGATTTGGACTCATAAATCATTGGAGAATCACCCTGAAGTTGAATAAAGATCATAGGAGTTATGATGAAGAAGTTATCCCACTTTTAACCGAAGTGATTCCAATTTACCATGTTTGGAGATTTGGAAATTTCTTCTTGATACTAATAAAAACAGAATGAATCACGATGTAAGAAGCTTGATTTGTACTCCTAAATCAGTGTAGAATCACCCTGAAGTTGAATCAGAATCATAGGAGTTATGATGAAGAAGTTATCCCACTTTTAACAGAAGTGATTCCAGTTTACCCTGTTTGGAGATTTGGAAATTTCTTCTTGATACTAATAAAACCAGAATGAATCACGATGTAAGAAGCTTGATTTATACTCATAAATCAGTGTAGAATCACGCTGAAGTTGAATCAAGATCATAGGAGTTATGATGAAGAACTTATCCCACTTTTAACCGAAGTGATTCCAGTTTATCCTGTTTGTAGATTTGGCAATTTCTACTTGATACTAATAAAAGCAGAATGAACCACGATGTAAGAAGATTGATTTGGACTGATAAATCAGTGTAGAATCACCCGAAGTTGAATCAAGATCTTAGGAGTTATGATGAAGAAGTTATCCCACTTTTAACTGAAGTGATTCTAGTTTACCCTGTTTAGAGATTTGGTAATTTCTTCTTGATACTAATAAAACCAGAATTAATCATGATGTAAGAAGCTTGATTTGAACTCATAAATCAGTGGAGAATCACCTTAAAGTTGAATCAAGATCATAGGAGTTATGATGAAGAAGTTATCCCACTTTTAACCGAAGTGATTCCAGTTTACCCTGTTTGGAGATTTGGTAATTTCTTTTTGATACTAGTAAAACCAGAATGAATCACGATGCAAGAAGCTTGATTTGGACTCATAAAACATTGGAGAATCACCCTGAAGTTGAATAAAGATCATAGGAGTTATGATGAAGAAGTTATCCCACTTTTAACCGAAGTGATTCCAGTTTACCCTGTTTGGAGATTTGGAAATTTCTTCTTGATACTAATAAAACAAGAATGAATCACGATGTAAGAAGCTTGATTTGTACTCATAAATCAGTGTAGAATCACCGTGAAGTTGAATCAGGATCATAGGTGTTAGGATGAAGAAGTTATCCCACTTTTAACCGAAGTGATTCCAGTTTACCCTGTTTGGAGATTTGGTAATTTCTTCTTGATACTAGTAAAACCAGAATGAATCACGATGTAAGAAGCTTGATTTGGACTCATAAATCATTTGAGAATCACCCTGAAGTTGAATAAAGATCATAGGAGTTATGATGAAGAAGTTATCCCACTTTTAACCGAAGTGATTCCAGTTTACCCTGTTTGGAGATTTGGAAATTTGGAAATTTCTTCTTGATACTAATAAAAACAGAATGAATCACGATGTAAGAAGCTTGATTTGTACTCCTAAATCAGTGTAGAATCACCCTGGAGTTGTATCAGGATCATAGGAGTTATGATGAAGAAGTTATCCCACTTTTAACCGAAGTGATTCCAGTTTACACTGTTTGGAGATTTGGAAATTTCTTCTTGATACTAAAAAAACCAGAATGAATCACGATGTAAGAAGCTTGATTTGGACTCATAAATCAGTGTAGAATCACGCTGAAGTTGAATCAAGATCATAGGAGTTATGATGAAGAACTTATCCCACTTTTAACCGAAGTGATTCCAGTTTATCATGTTTGTAGATTTGGCAATTTCTACTTGATACTAATAAAAACAGAATGAACCACGATGTAAGAAGATTGAGTTGGACTGATAAATCAGTGTAGAATCACCCGAAGTTGAATCAAGATCTTAGGAGTTATGATGAAGAAGTTATCCCACTTTTAACTGAAGTGATTCTGGTTTACCATGTTTGGAGATTTGGTAATTTCTTCTTGATACTAATAAAACCAGAATTAATCATGATGTAAGAAGCTTGATTTGAACTCATAAATCAGTGGAGAATCACCTTAAAGTTGAATCAAGATCATAGGAGTTATGATGAAGAAGTTATCCCACTTTTAACCGAAGTGATTCCAGTTTACCCTGTTTGGAGATTTGGTAATTTCTTCTTGATACTAATAAAACAAGAATGAATCTTGATGTAAGAAGCTTGATTTGTACTCATAAATCAGTGTAGAATCACCGTGAAGTTGAATCAGGATCATAGGAGTTAGGATGAAGAAGTTATCCCACTTTTAACCGAAGTGATTCCAGTTTACCCTGTTTGGAGATTTGGTAATTTCTTCTTGATACTAGTAAAACCAGAATGAATCACGATGTAAGAAGCTTGATTTGGACTCATAAATCATTTGAGAATCACCCTGAAGTTGAATAAAGATCATAGGAGTTATGATGAAGAAGTTATCCCACTTTTAACCGAAGTGATTCCAGTTTACCCTGTTTGGAGATTTGGAAATTTGGAAATTTCTTCTTGATACTAATAAAAACAGAATGAATCACGATGTAAGAAGCTTGATTTGTACTCCTAAATCAGTGTAGAATCACCCTGGAGTTGTATCAGGATCATAGGAGTTATGATGAAGAAGTTATCCCACTTTTAACCGAAGTGATTCCAGTTTACACTGTTTGGAGATTTGGAAATTTCTTCTTGATACTAAAAAAACCAGAATGAATCACGATGTAAGATGCTTGATTTGGACTCATAAATCAGTGTAGAATCACGCTGAACTTGAATCAAGATCATAGGAGTTATGATGAAGAACTTATCCCACTTTTAACCGAAGTGATTCCAGTTTATCCTGTTTGGAGATTTGGCAATTTCTTCTTGATACTAATAAAACAGAATGAATCACGATGTAAGAAGATTGATTTGGACTCATAAATCAGTGTAGAATCACCCTGAAGTTGAATCAAGATCATAGGAGTTATGATGAAGAAGTTATCCCACTTTTAACTGAAGTGATTCCAGTTTACCCTGTTTGGAGATTTGGCAATTTCTTCTTGATACTAATAAAACCAGAATGAATCATGATGTAAGAAGCTTGATTTGGACTCATAAATCAGTGGAGAATCACCCTGAAGTTGAATCAAGATCATAGGAGTTATGATGAAGAAGTTATCCCACTTTTAACCGAAGTGATTCCAGTTTACCCTGTTTGGAGATTTGGCAATTTCTTCTTGATACTAATAAAACCAGAATGAATCACGATGTAAGAAGCTTGATTTGGACTCATAAATCAGTGGAGAATCACCCTGAAGTTGAATCAAGATCATAGGAGTTATGATGAAGAAGTTATCCCACTTTTAACTGAAGTGATTCTAGTTTACCCTGTTTGGAGATTTGGAAATTTCTTCTTGATACTAATAAAACCAGAATGAATCACGATGTAAGAAGCTTGATTTGTACTCATAAATCAGTGTAGAATCACCCTGAAGTTGAATCAGGATCATAGGAGTTATGTTGAAGAAGTTATCCCACTTTTAACCGAAGTGATTCTAGTTTACCATGTTTGGAGATTTGGCAATTTCTTCTTGATACTAATCTAACCTGAAGGAATCACGATGTAAGAAGCTTGATTTGTACTCATAAATCAGTGTAGAATCACGCTGAAGTTGAATCAAGATCATAGGAGTTATGATGAAGAACTTATCCCACTTTTAACCGAAGTGATTCCAGTTTATCCTGTTTGTAGATTTGGCAATTTCTACTTGATACTAATAAAATCAGAATGAACCACGATGTAAGAAGATTGATTTGGACTGATAAATCAGTGTAGAATCACCCTGAAGTTGAATCAAGATCTTAGGAGTTATGATGAAGAAGTTATCCCACTTTTAACTGAAGTGATTCTAGTTTACCCTGTTTGGAGATTTGGCAATTTCTTCTTGATACTAATAAAACCAGAATTAATCACGATGTAAGAAGCTTGATTTGGACTCATAAATCAGTGGAGAATCACCCTGAAGTTGAATCAAGATCATAGGAGTTATGATGAAGAAGTTATCTCACTTTTAACCGAAGTGATTCCAGTTTACCCTTTTTGGAGATTTGGCAATTTCTTCTTGATACTAATAAAACCAGAATGAATCATGATATAAGAAGTTTGATTTGAACTCATAAATCAGTGGAGAATCACCCTAAAGTTGAATCAAGATCATAGGAGTTATGATGAAGAAGTTATCCCACTTTTAACCGAAGTGATTCCAGTTTACCCTGTTTGGAGATTTGGTAATTTCTTCTTGATACTAGTAAAACCAGAATGAATCACGATGTAAAAAGCTTGATTTGGACTCATAAATCAGTGGAGAATCACCCTGAAGTTGAATCAAGATCATAGGAGTTATGATGAAGAAGTTATCTCACTTTTAACTGAAGTGATTTCATTTTACCCTATTTGGAGATTTGGAAATTTCTTCTTCATACTAATAAAACCAGAATGAATCACGATGTAAGAAGTTTGATTTGGACTCATAAATCAGTAGAGAATCACCCTGAAGTTGAATCAAGATCATAGGAGTTATGATGAAGAACTTATCCCACTTTTAACCGAAGTGATTCCAGTTTATCCTGTTTCTAGATTTGGCAATTTCTTCTTAATACTAATAAAACCAGAATGAACCACAATGTAAGAAGATTGATTTGGACTGATAAATCAGTGTAGAATCACCCTGAAGTTGAATTAAGATCATAGGAGTTATGATGAAGAAGTTATCCCACTTTTAACTGCAGTGATTCTAGTTTACCCTGTTTGGAGATTTGGCAATTTCTTCTTGATACTAATAAAACCAGAATTAATCACGATGTAAGAAGCTTGATTTGGAATCATAAATCAGTGGAGAATCACCCTGAAGTTGAATCAAGATCATAGGAGTTATGATGAAGAAGTTATCCCACTTTTAACCGAAGGGATTCCAGTTTACCCTGTTTAGAGATTTGGGAATTTCTTCTTGATACTAATAAAAACAGAACGAATCATGATGTAAGAAGCTTGATTTGGACTCATAAATCAGTGGAGAATCACCATGAAGTTGAATCAAGATCATAGGAGTTATGATGAAGAAGTTATCCTACTTTTAACCGAAGTGATTCCAGTTTACCCTGTTTGGAGATTTGGCAATTTCTTCTTGATACTAATAAAACTAGAATGAATCATGATGTAAGAAGCTTGATTTGGACTCATAAATCAGTGGAGAATCACCCTGAAGTTGAATCAAGATCATAGGAGTTATGATGAAGAAGTTATCCCACTTTTAACTGAAGTGATTCCAGTTTATCCTGTTTGGAGATTTGGAAATTTCTTCTTGATACTAATAAAACCAGAATGAATCACGATGTAAGAAGCTTGATTTGGACTCATAAATCAGTGGAGAATCACCCTGAAGTTGAATCAAGATCATAGGAGTTATGATGAAGAAGTTATCCCACTTTTAACCGAAGTGATTCCAGTTTATCCTGTTTGTAGATTTGGCAATTTCTTCTTGATACTAATAAAACCAGAATGAATCACGATGTAAGAAGCTTGATTTGGACTCATAAATCAGTGTAGAATCACCCTGAAGTTGAATCAAGATCATAGGAGTTATGATGAAGAAGTTATCCCACTTTTAACCGAAGTGATTCCAGTTTATCCTGTTTGGAGATTTGGCAATTTCTTCTTGATACTAATAAAACCAGAATGAATCACGATGTAAGAAGCTTGATTTGGACTCATAAATCAGTGTAGAATCACCCTGAAGTTGAATCAAGATCATAGGAGTTATGATGAAGAAGTTATCCCACTTTTAACTGAAGTGATTCTAGTTTACCCTGTTTGGAGATTTGGCAATTTCTTCTTGATACTAATAAAACCAGAATTAATCACGATGTAAGAAGCTTGATTTGGACTCATAAATCAGTGGAGAATCACCCTGAAGTTGAATCAAGATCATAGGAGTTATGATGAAGAAGTTATCCCACTTTTAACCGAAGTGATTCCAGTTTACCCTGTTTGGAGATTTGGAATTTCTTCTTGATACTAATAAAACCAGAATGAATCACGATGTAAGAAGCTTGATTTGTACTCATAAATCAGTGTAGAATCACCCTGAAGTTGAATCAGGATCATAGGAGTTATGATGAAGAAGTTATCCCACTTTTAACCGAAGTGATTCCAGTTTACCCTGTTTGGAGATTTGGAAATTTCTTCTTGATACTAATAAAACCAGAATGAATCACGATGTAAGAAGCTTGATTTGTACTCATAAATCAGTGTAGAATCACGCTGAAGTTGAATCAAGATCATAGGAGTTATGATGAAGAACTTATCCCACTTTTAACCGAAGTGATTCCAGTTTATCCTGTTTGTAGATTTGGCAATTTCTACTTGATACTAATAAAAGCAGAATGAACCACGATGTAAGAAGATTGATTTGGACTGATAAATCAGTGTAGAATCACCCTGAAGTTGAATCAAGATCATAGGAGTTATGATGAAGAAGTTATCCCACTTTTAACCGAAGTGATTCCAGTTTACCCTGTTTGGAGATTTGGCAATTTCTTCTTGATACTAATAAAACAGAATGAATCATGATGTAAGAAGCTTGATTTGGACTCATAAATCAGTGGAGAATCACCCTGAAGTTGAATCAAGATCATAGGAGTTATGATGAAGAAGTTATCTCACTTTTAACCGAAGTGATTCCAGTTTACCCTTTTTGGAGATTTGGCAATTTCTTCTTGATACTAATAAAACCAGAATGAATCATGATATAAGAAGTTTGATTTGAACTCATAAATCAGTGGAGAATCACCCATAAAGTTGAATCAAGATCATAGGAGTTATGATGAAGAAGTTATCCCACTTTTAACCGAAGTGATTCCAGTTTACCCTGTTTGGAGATTTGGTAATTTCTTCTTGATACTAGTAAAACCAGAATGAATCACGATGTAAAAAGCTTGATTTGGACTCATAAATCAGTGGAGAATCACCCTGAAGTTGAATCAAGATCATAGGCGTTATGATGAAGAAGTTATCCACTTTTAACCGAAGTGATTCCAGTTTATCCTGGTTGGAGATTTGGCAATTTCTTCTTGATGCTAATAAAACCAGAATGAGTCACGATGTAATAAGCTTGATGTTGACTCATAAATCAATGGAGAATCACCCTGAAGTTGAATCAAGATCATAGGAGTTATGATGAACAAGTTATCCCACTTTTAACCGAAGTGATTCCAGTTTACCCTGTTTGGAGATTTGGCAATTTCTTCTTGATACTAATAAAACCAGAATGAATCATGATGTAAGAAGCTTGATTTGGACTCATATATCAGTGGAGAATCACCCTGAAGTTGAATCAAGATCATAGGAGTTATGATGAAGAAGTTATCCCACTTTTAACTGAAGTGATTTCATTTTACCCTATTTGGAGATTTGGAAATTTCTTCTTCATACTAATAAAACCAGAAGTTGATTTGGACTCATAAATCAGTAGAGAATCACCCTGAAGTTGAATCAAGATCATAGGAGTTATGATGAAGAACTTATCCCACTTTTAACCGAAGTGATTCCAGTTTATCCTGTTTCTAGATTTGGCAATTTCTTCTTGATACTAATAAAACCAGAATGAACCACAATGTAGGAAGATTGATTTGGACTGATAAATCAGTGTAGAATCACCCTGAAGTTGAATTAAGATCATAGGAGTTATGATGAAGAAGTTATTCCACTTTTAATTGCAGTGATTCTAGTTTACCCTGTTTGGAGATTTGGCAATTTCTTCTTGATACTAGTAAAACCAGAATTAATCACGATGTAAGAAGCTTGATTTGGAATCATAAATCAGTGGAGAATCATCCTGAAGTTGAATCAAGATCATAGGAGTTATGATGAAGAAGTTATCTCACTTTTAACCGAAGGGATTCCAGTTTACCCTGTTTACAGATTTGAGAATTTTTTCTTGCTACTAATAAAAATAGAACGAATCACAATGTAAGAAGCTTGATTTGGACTCATAAATCAGTGGAGAATCACCATGAAGTTGAATCAAGATCATAGGAGTTATGAAGTAGAAGTTATCCTACTTTTAACCAAAGTGATTCCAGTTTACCCTGTTTGGAGATTTGGCAATTTCTTCTTGATACTAATAAAACTAGAATGAATCATGAGGTAAGAAGCTTGATTTGGACTCATAAATCAGTGGAGAATCACCCTGAAGTTAAATCAAGATCATAGGAGTTATGATGAAGAAGTTATCCCACTTTTAACTAAAGTGATTTCAGTTTACCCTATTTGGAGATTTGGAAAATTCTTCTTGAAACTAATAAAACCAGAATGAACCACGATGTAAGAAGTTTGATTTGGACTCAAAAATCAGTGGAGAATCACCCTGAAGTTGAATCAAGATCATAGGAGTTATGATGAAGAACTTATCCCACTTTTAACCGAAGTGATCCAGTTTATCCTGTTTGTAGATTTGACAATTTCTTCTTGATACTAATAAAACCAGAATGAACCACGATGTAAGAAGATTGATTTGGACTGATAAATCAGTGTAGAATCACCCTGAAGTTGAATCAAGATCTTAGGAGTTATGATGAAGAAGTTATCTCACTTTTAACTGAAGTGATTCTAGTTTACCCTGTTTGTAGATTTGGCAATTTCTTCTTGATATTAATAAAACCAGAATTAATCACGATGTAAGAAGCTTGATTTCGACTCATAAATCAGTGGAGAATCACCCTGAATTTGAATCAAGATCATAGGAGTTATGATGAAGAAGTTATCTCACTTTTAACCGAAGTGATTCTAGTTTACCCTTTTTGGAGATTTGGCAAATTCTTCATGATACTAATAAAACCAGAAAGAATCATGATGTAAGAAGTTTTATTCTAACTCATAAATCAGTGGAGAATCACCCTAAAGTTGAATCAAGATCATAGGAGTTATGATGAAGAAGTTATACCACTTTAAACCTAAGTGATTCCAGTTTCTCCTGTTTGTAGATTTGGCAATTTCTTCTTGATACTAATAAAAGCAGAATTAATCACGACGTAAGAAGCTTGATTTGGACTCATAAATCAGTGGAGAATCACCCTGGTGTTGAATCAAGATCATAGGAGTTATTATGAAGAAGTTATCCCACTTATAACCGAAGTGTTTCGAGTTTACCGTGTTTGGAGATTTGGAAATTTCTTCTTGATACTAATAAAACCAGAATGGATCACTATGTAAAAAGCTTGATTTTGACTCATAAAACAGTGTAGAATCACCCTGAAGTTGAATTAAGATAATAGTAGTTATGATGAAGAGGTTATCCCACTTTTAACCGAAGTGATTCTAGTTTACCATGTTTGGAGATTTGGCAATTTCTTCTTGATACTAATCTAACCTGAATGAATCACGATGTAAGAAGCTTGATTTGGACTCATAAATCAGTGTAGAATCACCCTGAAGTTGAATCAAGATCATAGGAGTTATGATGAAGAAGTTATCCCACTTTTAAGCGAAGTGATTCCAGTTTACCCTTTTTGGAGATTTTGCAATTTCTTCTTGTTTCTAATCAAACCAGAATGAATCAACATGTAAGAAGCATGACTTTTACTAATAAATCAGTGGATAATCACCCCGAAGTTGAAACAATATCATTGGAATTATGATGAAAAAGTTATTCCATTTTTAACTTGAGTGATTCCAGTTTACCCTATTTGGAGATTTGGCAATTTCTTCTTGATACTAGTAAAACCAGAATGAATCAAGATGTAAGAAGCTTGATATGGACTCATAAATCAGTGGAGAATCACCCTGAAGTTAAATCAAGATCATATGAGTTATGATGAAGAAGTTATCCCACTTTTAACCGAAGTGATTCCAGTTTATCCTGGTTGGAGATTTGGTAATTTCTTCTTGATACTAATAAAACAAGAATGAATCACGATGTAAGAATCTTGATTTGGACTCATAAATCAGTGTAGAATCACCCTGAAGTTGAATCAATATCATTGGAGTTATGATGAAGAAGTTATCCCACTTTCAACCGAAGTGATTCCAGTTTCTCCTGTTTGTAGATTTTGCAATTTCTTCTTGATACTAATAAAACCAGAATGAATCACAATGTAAGAAGCTTGATTTGGACTCATAAATCAGTGGATAATCACCCTGATGTTGAATCAAGATCATAGGAATTATGATGAAGAACTTATCCCACTTTTAACCTCAGTGATTCCAGTTTACCCTGTTTGGAGATTTGGAAATTTCTTCTTGATACTAATAAAACCAGAACGGATCACTATGTAAGAATCTTGGTTTGGACTCATAAATCAGTGTAGAATCACCCTGAAGTTAAATCAAGATTATAGGAGTTATGATGAAGAAGTTATCCAACTTTTAACCAAAGTGATTTCAGTTTACCATGTTTGGAGATTTGACAATTTCTTCTTGATACTAATAAAACCAGAATGAATCATGATGTAAGAAGGTTGATTTGGACTCATAAATCAGTGGAGAATCACCCTAAAGTTGAATCAAGATCATAGGAGTTATGATGAAGAAGTAATCCCACTTTTAACTGAAGTGATTTCAGTTTACCCTATTTGGAGATTTGGAAATTTCTTCTTGATACTAATAAAACCAGAATGAATCACGATGTAAGAAGTTTGATTTGGACTCATAAATCAGTGGAGAATCACCCTGAAGTTGAATCAAGATCATAAGAGTTATGATGAACTTATCCCACTTTTAACCGAAGTGATTCCAGTTTATCCTGTTTGTAGATTTGGCAATTTCTACTTGATACTAATAAAAGAAGAATGAACCACGATGTAAGAAAATTGATTTGGACTGATAAATCAGTGTAGAATCACCCTGAAGTTGAATCAAGATCTTAGGAGTTATGATGAAGAAGTTATCCCACTTTTAACTGAAGTGATTCTAGTTTACCCTGTTTGGAGATTTGGCAATTTTTTCTTGATACTAATACAACAAGAATTAATCACGATGTAAGAAGCTTGATTTGGACTCATAAATCAGTGGAGAATCACCCTGAATTTGAATCAAGATCATAGGAGTTATGATGAAGAAGTTATCTCACTTTTAACCGAAGTGATTCCAGTTTACCGTTTTTGGAGATTTGGCAATTTCTTCTTCATACTAATAAAACCAGAATGAATCATGATATAAGAAGTTTGATTCTGAACTCATAAATCAGTAGAGAATCACCCTAAAGTTGAATCAAGATCATAGGAGTTATGATGAAGAAGTTATCCCACTTTTAACCGAAGTGATTCCAGTTTACCCTGTTTGGAGATTTGGTAATTTCTTCTTGATACTAATAAAACCAGAATGAATCACGATGTAAGAAGCTTGATTTGGACTCATAAATCAGTGGAGAATCACCCTGAAGTTGAATCAAGATCATAGGAGTTATGATGAAGAAGTTATCCCACTTTTAACCGAAGTGATTCCAGTTTACCCTGTTTGGAGATTTGGCAATTTCTTCTTGATACTAATAAAACCAGAATGAATCACGATGTAAGAAGTTGATTTGGACTCATAAATCAGTGGAGAATCACCCTGAAGTTGAATCAAGATCATAGGAGTTATGATGAAGAAGTTATCCCACTTTTAACCGAAGTGATTCCAGTTTACCCTGTTTGGAGATTTGGCAATTTCTTCTTGATACTAATAAAACCAGAATGAATCACGATGTAAGAAGCTTGATTTGGACTCATAAATCAGTGGAGAATCACCCTGAAGTTGAATCAAGATCATAGGAGTTATGATGAAGAAGTTATCCCACTTTTAACCGAAGTGATTCCAGTTTACCCTGTTTGGAGATTTGGCAATTTCTTCTTGATACTAATAAAACCAGAATGAATCACGATGTAAGAAGCTTGATTTGGACTCATAAATCAGTGGAGAATCACCCTGAAGTTGAATCAAGATCATAGGAGTTATGATGAAGAAGTTATCCCACTTTTAACCGAAGTGATTCCAGTTTACCCTGTTTGGAGATTTGGCAATTTCTTCTTGATACTAATAAAACCAGAATGAATCACGATGTAAGAAGCTTGATTTGGACTCATAAATCAGTGGAGAATCACCCTGAAGTTGAATCAAGATCATAGGAGTTATGATGAAGAAGTTATCCCACTTTTAACCGAAGTGATTCCAGTTTATCCTGTTTGGAGATTTGGCAATTTCTTCTTGATACTAATAAAACCAGAATGAATCACGATGTAAGAAGCTTGATTTGGACTCATAAATCAGTGGAGAATCACCCTGAAGTTGAATCAAGATCATAGGAGTTATGATGAAGAAGTTATCCCACTTTTAACCGAAGTGATTCCAGTTTACCCTGTTTGGAGATTTGGCAATTTCTTCTTGATACTAATAAAACCAGAATGAATCACGATGTAAGAAGCTTGATTTGGACTCATAAATCAGTGGAGAATCACCCTGAAGTTGAATCAAGATCATAGGAGTTATGATGAAGAAGTTATCCCACTTTTAACCGAAGTGATTCCAGTTTACCCTGTTTGGAGATTTGGCAATTTCTTCTTGATACTAATAAAACCAGAATGAATCACGATGTAAGAAGCTTGATTTGGACTCATAAATCAGTGGAGAATCACCCTGAAGTTGAATCAAGATCATAGGAGTTATGATGAAGAAGTTATCCCACTTTTAACCGAAGTGATTCCAGTTTACCCTGTTTGGAGATTTGGCAATTTCTTCTTGATACTAATAAAACCAGAATGAATCACGATGTAAGAAGCTTGATTTGGACTCATAAATCAGTGGAGAATCACCCTGAAGTTGAATCAAGATCATAGGAGTTATGATGAAGAAGTTATCCCACTTTTAACCGAAGTGATTCCAGTTTACCCTGTTTGGAGATTTGGCAATTTCTTCTTGATACTAATAAAACCAGAATGAATCACGATGTAAGAAGCTTGATTTGGACTCATAAATCAGTGGAGAATCACCCTGAAGTTGAATCAAGATCATAGGAGTTATGATGAAGAAGTTATCCCACTTTTAACCGAAGTGATTCCAGTTTACCCTGTTTGGAGATTTGGCAATTTCTTCTTGATACTAATAAAACCAGAATGAATCACGATGTAAGAAGCTTGATTTGACTCATAAATCAGTGGATAATCACCCTGAAGTTGAATCAAGATCATAGGAGTTATGATGAAGAAGTTATCTCACTTTTAACCGAAGTGATTCCAGTTTACCCTGTTTGGAGATTTGGCAATTTCTTCTTGATACTAATAAAACAGAATGAATCATGATGTAAGAAGTTTGATTTGGACTCATAAATCAGTGGAGAATCACCCTGAAGTTGAATCAAGATCATAGGAGTTATGATGAAGAAGTTATCCCACTTTTAACCGAAGTGATTCCAGTTTACCCTGTTTGGAGATTTGGCAATTTCTTCTTGATACTAATAAAACCAGAATGAATCACGATGTAAGAAGCTTGATTTGGACTCATAAATCAGTGGAGAATCACCCTGAAGTTGAATCAAGATCATAGGAGTTATGATGAAGAAGTTATCCCACTTTTAACCGAAGTGATTCCAGTTTACCCTGTTTGGAGATTTGGAAATTTCTTCTTGATACTAATAAAACCAGAATGAATCACGATGTAAGAAGCTTGATTTGGACTCATAAATCAGTGTAGAATCACCCTGAAGTTGAATCAAGATCATAGGAGTTATGATGAAGAAGTTATCCCACTTTTAACTGAAGTGATTCTAGTTTACCCTGTTTGGAGATTTGACAATTTCTTCTTGATACTAATAAAACCAGAATTAATCACGATGTAAGAAGCTTGATTTCGACTCATAAATCAGTGGAGAATCACCCTGAATTTGAATCAAGATCATAGGAGTTATGATGAAGAAGTTATCTTACTTTTAACCGAAGTGATTCTAGTTTACCCTTTTTGGAGATTTGGCAAATTCTTCTTGATACTAATAAAACCAGAAAGAATCATGATGTAAGAAGTTTTATTCGAACTCATAAATCAGTGGAGAATCACCCTAAAGTTGAATCAAGATCATAGGAGTTATGATGAAGAAGTTATCCCACTTTTAACCGAAATGATTCCAGTTTTCCATGTTTGGAGATTTGGCAATTTCTTCTTGGTATTAGTAAAACCAGAATGAATCACGATGTAAGAAGCTTGATTTGGACTCATAAATCAGTGAAGAATCACCCTGAAGTTGAATCAAGATCATAGGAGTTATGATGAAGAAGTTATCCCACTTTTAACCGAAGTGATTCCAGTTTATGCTGTTGGAGATTTGGTAATTTATTCTTGATACTAATAAAACCAGAATGAATCACGATGTAAAAAACTTTATTTGGACTCATAAATCAGTGTAGAATCACCCTGAAGTTGAATCAATATCATTAGAGTTATGATGAAGAAGCTATCCCACTTTTAACCGAAGTGATTCCAATTTACCCTGTTTGGCGATTTGGCAATTTCTTTTTGATACTAATAAAACCAGAAAGAATCATGATGTAAGAAGTTTTATTCGAACTCATAAATCAGTGGAGAATCACCCTAAAGTTGAATCAAGGTCATAGGAGTTATGATGAAGAAGTTATACCACTTTATACCTAAGTGATTCCAGTTTCTCCTGTTTGTAGATTTGGCAATTTCTTCTTGATACTAATAAAACAAGAATTAATCACGATGTAAGAAGCTTGATTTGGACTCATAAATCAGTGGAGAATCACCCTGGTGTTGAATCAAGATCATAGGAGTTATTATGAAGAAGTTATCCCACTTATAACCGAAGTGTTTCGAGTTTACCCTGTTTGGAGATTTGGAAATTTCTTCTTGATACTAATAAAACCAGAATGGATCACTATGTAAAAAGCTTGATTTTGACTCATAAAACAGTGTAGAATCACCCTGAAGTTGAATTAAGATAATAGGAGTTATGATGAAGAGGTTATCCCACTTTTAACCGAAGTGATTCTAGTTTACCATGTTTAGAGATTTGGCAATTTCTTCTTGATACTAATCTAACCTGAATGAATCACGATGTAAGAAGCTTGATTTGGACTCATAAATCAGTGTAGAATCACCCTGAAGTTGAATCAAGATCATAAGAGTTATGATGAAGAAGTTATCCCACTTTTAAGCGAAGTGATTCCAGTTTACCCTTTTTGGAGATTTTGCAATTTCTTCTTGTTTCTAATCAAACCAGAATGAATCAACATGTAAGAAGCATGACTTTTACTAATAAATCAGTGGATAATCACCCCGAAGTTGAATCAATATCATTGGAGTTATGATGAAAAAGTTATTCTATTTTTAACTTGAGTGATTCCAGTTTACCCTATTTAGAGATTTGGCAATTTCTTCTTGATACTAGTAAAACCAGAATGAATCAAGATGTAAGAAGCTTGATATGGACTCATAAATCAGTGGAGAATCACCCTGAAGTTAAATCAAGATCATATGAGTTATGATGAAGAAGTTATCCCACTTTTAACCGAAGTGATTCCAGTTTATCCTGGTTGGAGATTTGGTAATTTCTTCTTGATACTAATAAAACAAGAATGAATCACGATGTAAGAATCTTGATTTGGACTCATAAATCAGTGTAGAATCACCATGAAGTTGAAACAATATCATTGGAGTTATGATGAAGAAGTTATCCCACTTTCAACCGAAGTGATTCCAGTTTCTCCTGTTTGTAGTTTTTGCAATTTCTTCTTGATACTAATAAAACCAGAATGAATCACAATGTAAGAAGCTTGATTTGGACTCATAAATCAGTGGAGAATCACCCTGATGTTGAATAAAGATCATAGGAGTTATGATGAAGAACTTATCCCACTTTTAACCTCAATGATTCCAGTTTACCCTGTTTGGAGATTTGGAAATTTCTTCTTGATAATAATAAAACCAGAAAGGATCACTATGTAAGAATCTTGATTTGGACTCATAAATCAGTGTAGAATCACCCTGAAGTTAAATCAAGATCATAGGAGTTATGATGGAAAAGTTATCCCACTTTTAACCAAAGTGATTTCAGTTTACCATGTTTGGAGATTTGACAATTTCTTTTTGATACTCATAAAACCAGAATGAAGCATGATGTAAGAAGCTTGATTTGGACTCATAAATCAGTGGAGAATCACCCTAAAGTTGAATCAAGATCATAGGAGTTATGATGAAGAAGTAATCCCACTTTTAACTGAAGTGATTTCAGTTTACCCTATTTGGAGATTTGGAAATTTCTTCTTGATACTAATAAAACCAGAATGAATCACGATGTAAGAAGTTTGATTTGGACTCATAAATCAGTGGCGAATCACCCTGAAGTTGAATCAAGATCATAAGAGTTATGATGAAGAACTTATCCTACTTTTAACCGAAGTGATTCCAGATTATCCTGTTTGTAGATTTGGCAATTTCTACTTGATACTAATAAAAGAAGAATGAACCACGATGTAAGAAGATTGATTTGGACTGATAAATCAGTATAGAATCACCCTGAAGTTGAATCAAGATCTTACGAGTTATGATGAAGAAGTTATCCCACTTTTAACTGAAGTGATTCTAGTTTACCCTGTTTGGAGATTTGGCAATTTTTTCTTGATACTAATAAAACCAAACTTAATCATGATGTAAGAAGCTTGATTTTGACTCATAAATCAGTGGAGAATCACCCTGAATTTGAATCAAGATCATAGGAGTTATGATGAAGAAGTTATCTCACTTTTAACCGAAGTGATTCCAGTTTACCGTTTTTGGAGATTTGGCAATTTCTTCTTGATACTAATAAAACCAGAATGAATCATGATATAAGAAGTTTGATTCAAACTCATAAATCAGTAGAGAATCACCCTAAAGTTGAATCAAGATCATAGGAGTTATGATGAAGAAGTTATCCCACTTTTAACCGAAGTGATTCCAGTTTATCCTGTTTGGAGATTTGGTAATTTCTTCTTGATACTAGTAAAATCAGAATGAATCACGATGTAAAAAGCTTGATTTGGACTCATAAATCAGTGGAGAATCACCCTGAAGTTGAATCAAGATCATAGGAGTTATAATGAAGAAGTTATACTACTTTTAACCAAAGTGATTCCAGTTTACCCTGTTTGGAGATTTGGCAATTTCTTCTTGATACTAATAAAACTAGAATGAATCATGATGTAAGAAGCTTGATTTGGACTCATAAATCAGTGGAGAATCACCCTGAAATTGAATCAAGATCATATGAGTTATGATGAAGAACTTATCCCACTTTTAACCGAAGTGATTCCAATTTATCCTGTTTGTAGATTTGGCAATTTCTTCTTGATACTAATAAAACCAGAACGAACCACGAGGTAAGAAGATTGATTTGGACTGATAAATCAGTGTCGAATCACCCTGAAGTTGAATCAAGATCATAGGAGGTATGATGAAGAAGTTATACCACTTTTAACTGAAGTTATTCTAGTTTACCCTGTTTGGAGATTTGGTATTTCTTCTTGATACTAGTAAAACCAGAATGAATCACGATGTAAGAAGCTTGATTTTGACTCATAAATCATTGGAGAATCACCCTGAAGTTGAATAAAGATCATAGGAGTTATGATGAAGAAGTTATCCCACTTTTAACCGAAGTGATTCCAGTTTACCCTGTTTGGAGATTTGGAAATTTCTTCTTGATACTAATAAAACCAGAATGAATCACGATGTAAGAAGCTTGATTTGTATTCATAAATCAGTGTAGAATCACCCTGAAGTTGAATCAAGATCATGAGTTATGATTAAGAAGTTATCCCACTTTTAACCAAAGTGATTCCAGTTTATCCTGTTTGGATATTTAGAAATTTCTTCTTGATACTAATAAAACCAGAAAGGATCACTATGTAAGAATCTTGATTTGGACTCATAAATCAGTGTAGTATCACCCTGAAGTTAAATCAAGATCATAGGAGTTATGATGAAAAAGTTATCCCACTTTTAACCAAAGTGATTTCAGTTTACCATGTTTGGAGATTTGACAATTTCTTTTTGATACTAATAAAACCAGAATGAAGCATGATGTAAGAAGCTTGATTTGGACTCATAAATCAGTGGAGAATCACCCTAAAGTTGAATCAAGATCATAGGAGTTATGATGAAGAAGTAATCCCACTTTTAACTGAAGTGATTTCAGTTTACCCTATTTGAGATTTGGAAATTTCTTCTTGATACTAATAAAACCAGAATGAATCAACGATGTCAGAAGTTTGATTTGGACTCATAAATCAGTGGAGAATCACCCTGAAGTTGAATCAAGATCATAAGAGTTATGATGAAGACTTATCCTACTTTTTAACCGAAGTGATTCAGATTATCCTGTTTGTAGATTTGGCAATTTTCTACTTGATACTAATAAATAGAAGAATGAACCACGATGTAAGAAGATTGATTTGGACTGATAAATCAGTATAGA
>CAJHQQ010002874.1:0-55811 GCA_905132885.1 Moricandia moricandioides
AGAAGTTTCAGAAGAATAGACTCAGAGGAAGTAAGGGACGCCGATCTGGTGTCACGACCATATGTGTCAAGGTGGAGCTCTCAGACAAGAAGCGAAGCTCAAAGGCAAAAGGAGAAACTTGCAGACTTGACCAGGTCGGAACTTCATTCCTGAACAAGTAACGGTTCATGTATAGTTACAGCTGGAGAAACTCGTCATGGGATCGAGTTTGACACGAGAGAAGCAGTAAGGGAGTATCTCAAGAGCATCACAGGCTTGCATGATGAGAGATATGGTTTAAAAGGCCGACATGAACCACATACAGTTGCAGAAACTTGGTTATTTTCAGAGACATGGCACTTCTAAGGGTTATTTGATTCAGGTGGAGCCACTGAGATTATATGAGGATTGATGCATCATGGATATATAATCTGATTCCAGGTGGAGTGAATCATTGGTTTTCCATTTTAGAAGATGTCCTTATTGGTTCAGCTGAAGGGTAAAACTTTCGGTTAGCAACTTGGTCAGCTCAAGGGAGTAAGAGCTGAAATGGAACATGTTTTTCATGATAAGAGGGCATCATGGATATGTTCAGAGTGTCAAGGCAAGAAGTGTCAAGATCAGTTAACAAGTAAAAGGCGCATCATAAGGAGTTTGTAAGAGAAGTCTTACATCAGGTAACTTGTAGGCGAGGCAAGTGAAAATGGCATATGTATCATGAGTACACTGCAGTGAAGTTGATACAGAGGAGCCGAGTATGATGCAAGATAAAAACGTGGTGGAGTACTTAGTTACACTAAAGTATTGAGCTGTGAAGATGAAGAATGGTGAGATGAAACAAAGTAAGTAATTGTTAGAAGACATTGCACGGGTTGCAGGGAATTGTCTTAAAGTTTGTCCATCTCAGGAAGGGTAAGACTTGTTCTCCACAAGCAGGTTCATCTCAAGCTCAAGTCATGGAACTGCAAGAAGCTTCATGAAGGTATAAATGCAAGGAAAACCGATTGCATTTAAAGGAAGGAACATATGGAGTTCTGGATATATGTTCGCATCACAGGTGAATATTGATTAAGTTCTCTCAGGAAAGTCCATTAGGTAATGGCCAGATACTCAATGATGGCTAGGTACTCAACATGCTAATGGCGGTTTCAATGACTAATAGGCGTGTTCAAGTCGTTGATGGTGATGTACAGGTTTTCGGTTTCTAGTGTTTTAAATTTGTTATTATCATATAATCATAAAACTATATAAATAATATTTGTATATTGCTCTTAAATCTAGATGAAAAGATACATTATAATGATATTTTTAATTAAAACTATGATTATATTTTAGCTAGAATTATATAAAATAATAATATCAGATATTAAAATTAAGAAACTTATATTAAGGAATGAAATCAGAAAAAAAAAATTTCATTAAAGATACTCTTGTTTATTTGTTTAGAGAAAGAAAAAAATAAATGATATTTTTATGTAAATAGCAAAAAATATTAAATCGATTATCTAGGAGATGGTCCAACTTAAAAAAAACATACGTGAAGTGAGTTGTGACTTCTATTTTATTTCTATAAATAATATTAAGTTAACTTAGTTTACTTCCTACATAATTTTGTGAACTGAATTTTACGATAATAGTTTTAAACTAAATAGTATAGAAGTAGTTGTTCAAAAAAGTATAGAAGTATAGATTTTGTAGCGAAATAAAATTATAATTGACTCTATATTAATTGAAGGAAACATAATAACAAACTTGAATTTATTTTAGAAAAGATATTGTGCTTTGTATAGTTAAAATCAGAGATCTTAACAAAATATTTTACCAAATTATAGGAAATTTCATAACATCCTTATATATTTATTAGACCAAAATAACTTGGTGAACAATATATTCCATTGACAACACAATCAATCCTATTAATTTGTTGGTTATCAGTCACTATATTTTAATATATTTAATATTAAAATATGTGTATCAAGATTTATCAATCAAAATTCTGGAAAAATACTACCGAGATATCGTTTTTTATTATTAAAAATTATTTTTACTAAAAAGGTAATTTGCAAATAATTATACCTTACAAACATAATATTTTAGAATAATTAAAAATATTTTATTTTGTACTTTAACATGGAATAGAAATTATTTAGAAACGTTTATAATATAAATAAGACATTCCCAATAAAAAAAATGAAGTAATTAAACTTTTTTGTGCTGTGAGCATTTTTGTTGCTTTCGATTTAATAGATTTATATTATTCTTGAATGTTAAGATTTATATATATATATATATATATATATATTTATTTTTTCAGTTTGCTGATTTTGATTTTTTTTTATATGCAGATGGAGTATTATAAGTTAGAATTATCATGTGAAGCTATATATAATTTGATTACTCTTTATATTCTTCAAAATTTTGGGTAGACGGTTGTCTCCTTTATAAATTTTATGTAAACTCATTTTCTTCATATTTCATGTAATGAATTGTGGAAAATCAAAACGAATATATTACATGTCTATTCTAAACACCATTTATATGGTTATAATGGAAGTTCCAGCTAATATGCTCTAAGGGTATCAATACATGAAGCAAAATCAAACAAAATAGGTAATATTGTTTATTTAATATTTATCTTTATGACCACTATTTAATAAATTCTGATTTTAGCATTAATAATATGTTGGAAATTTTTAAATTCGCTGGAAATTTCATATATCTGGTTTTAAAATATTCCTCATCAATCAATATTATTTACTACAAATCAAACAAAATGATAAGCTTTAGCATATATGCTAAACACAATATATTTTTAAATATCATTCTTCACACTATTAGTTATCATATTTAATTAATAACTTAGGAAATAGTATTGAAATATAATTGTTAAAAGTAAGTTTAAATATTTTATAAAATGAAACTTCAAAATTTTAAAATTTTAAAAAATATTTTGCAAACATAATAAATCGTCACAGTTGTAAATATATTAGGTTATTAAATATGAAAACATAGAATCTTATGATTAATAAAAAAAATTCTCTACTAAATAATATATTTTAAAAAAAAACTCATGCTTTGAAAGTGTGGATCAAGATCTAATATCTTATTATATTGGTTAGAAATCATATTTTGAGTGTGCTTAATTATATCTTTGTTTAGAAGCATGTATGGAGAGTTACACATTAGAAAATGTGCATGTCAAAATCTAGTATCCTATTATATTGGTTACAAATCATAATTTAACTTGCTTAATAATATGTCTATTTAGAATAATGTACGGAGAGAGTTACACATTTTCCTCGCAATCTAGGTATTGAGTATCGACTGTCAATATATCCAAAACAAGTAAATTAAGAAATACTATATTTCGACCAGCGCAACTGCGCGGGTGTTCTTTTATCTTAAAATATAATTTTATATATGATTGAAATTTTAATGTTTGAATTTGATTATTCATATTATTTTAAAATTTTATTTTGGTAAAACTATTTTATTTTAAGATTTTATGTAAATTACAATAATATGTTACATATATGGTTTGTCATCTGATCATGTTTATTACATGAATCATTTTTTTATTTATTTATTTATAAATCTAATTATATAATATCTTTGATTACATTTATACAAATATTTATTTAAAAATTAGTTTATAGTTAAATAATATGGTATTTGTTTCAAAGTTATATGAAGAAATCTTTCTATATACCAAATATAGGATCAAATAGCTATGAAATAATTGGTGTATTTATTTTATAAATTATTTTTTATAATATTTTACAAATATAAAATTAGAATAAATTATTTAAGTTTATATATCACTGTTTATATGCCGATTAATTAAGTTTACAAAGTATAAGAGCAGCATAAAATATTATTAAAGATATATCAATTCGTAGTTAATGTTTAAAATATGAGAGCATTATAAACTATGTTATTGCATTTTTACCTCCTTATTTGATCTATATTTCTAGTGTTTTAAATTTGTTATTATCATATAATCATAAAACTATATAAATAATATTTGTATATTGCTCTTAAATCTAGATGAAAAGATACATTATAATGATATTTTTAATTAAAACTATGATTATATTTTAGCTAGAATTATATAAAATAATAATATCAGATATTAAAATTAAGAAACTTATATTAAGGAATGAAATCAGAAAAAAAAAATTTCATTAAAGATACTCTTGTTTATTTGTTTAGAGAAAGAAAAAAATAAATGATATTTTTATGTAAATAGCAAAAAATATTAAATCGATTATCTAGGAGATGGTCCAACTTAAAAAAAACATACGTGAAGTGAGTTGTGACTTCTATTTTAATAGAATAGATATTTAACCTAGCGTGTACAATCAAAATCCCATGAGGGCTTGCCTCTCCCCCGAATCTAATGAATTATATGTATTTCCAAAAAATTGCATCTATCAACATAATCGGTTTAATCTTAATCTGTAACAATAACATCAGTAATATTAACTAAGTAAAATTGTCTTTCTTGTCTTTTAAATTGCAAGAAAATAAAAAAAAATTTGGGTAGTGAAACTGATAATTCCAACGTCCTCCTCACGAGTAAAAGCCAAAGAGAATTATCAAAGGGGAGTAATTAAACTAGAGGTAAGGGATAAAGAGAGAACAAATGGGTAAAATCAAGGACACACAAACACATGCATACATTCAAAGACTCAGACAACATACAACTATACAAGTATGTGTGGATGTATGCGTGTACAGAAGAGAGAGGGACATGTGAGTGTATTAATAGGAGGTGGGGTTTTGAGTGTTGATGTCTTCATATTCTGGCAATGGAGTCACATGGTAAAGATGGAACTCAATCCACCTCTCTTTTAGGGTAGGTATGATGCATCCAAATTTAGAGCTTTTCCATGTGTGTGTTTTTCTTCCTTCGCCCAATAATTAACTTTCTTCTTAGTTTTCTCCCTCTAATTGAATCATCTCTCAATTCATTTCTAAGATCCTATACCGACTATTGTTGGTGTTAGTCTAACCTAATTACCTTCTTTTAGTAAATACAACTGTAATCTTATGATTAATTAATTTTGATCACTATCCTTGATTTATTAAAAAGATTGTCTTAAAGTTATACTAAAATATATTTACATATTGTGTCCAAATTTGGTTATTAACCTAAATAATATTTCTGGAGTTAGATAAAAATCATTATCCATGGAAAATTTGGTATCTTTATAAAGTTGCAATGATAAACTGTTTAGCTAGGGGAATCACTAAGGATCCACCGGAACTAGTAAAACATGCTAAAACTAAATGTCATGCATGGTTTGAACAAATTCAAATATCCCATTGGATGCTCACCTGCAAGACAAGACATTGAATATTCAGGCCTTATGCTTTCAACGGATTTGTTTTGTAGATGTATCTTGGACCTCGGATTCACAGTAGACTTTCTAGCAAAGACTTCACAAGCTTTTCATAGATTTTTCGTTTTTGTTGGGTTTTTTTATTTCGGTCTAGATTCTCAAACCACCTCTAAATTGAGTAATAGAATAGTTTTTTATGTAAAAAAAAAAAATATTAAGTCATTTATATCCAAAGAATTAATTTCATAAAGTGTTATTGTGTTGAACATCACATGAGCTTTACCTATATAAACATTACTCCACAACATCAAACATATCATTATACACAATCGTAGGATCTCTCCCTCTCTCTTGCTCTCTCCATATATATATATGTATTTCTTTTATAAACTTCCTACGAAGCAAACAAATTATTATATGGAGAGGCAAATTATAAACAAGAGAAAACGAGTTTTTTCCCTACAAGAAAAGAAGAACCCGAAGGCAGTCTTTGCGAGAAGATACGTTAGTCACTTGGTTCCAGCTCTCAAGGAGATCAACATGAACAAACGCTCTTCACAAATCAACAACAAAAGTTTGGAGCAAACCGTGAAACATGAAGTAGACATGGCTTTGGCTTTGTCTGCTCAAGAATTTGCGTGGAGCCGTTTCTTGCAACACAAGCTATTATCTTCCCCTCATGAAGATCCAAGTTACTCGTCCATGATTCTAGAAAGATCTTGCTATAAACAAGACAATAACGAAGAAGGAGTAGCGATAAAGAAGAAACTGAAGAAATTGCAAAAGCTTTTGCCAGGAGGAGAAGAAATGAATATGGAGGATATGTTGAGTGAGGTCGGAAGCTACATTGTATGCCTTGAGTTGCAGATGATTGTTCTAAAATCACTTGTTCAAGATAACATTTCTTAACTATTATATAATTAAATGTTTCACTCATGCATTGTCCTTTACATTAAATAAACTAGCTATTTTATCTTAACTCTCAAGAAAATAAACTTATGATTACACTCTAATGGATGATTACGGATAACATTTTCGAAAATGTACATATGTTTTTGTAAAGCTAAACTTCTCCTTTTCTTAAATTTGTTTCTCAAGAAAGTATGTGTTTATGTAAGGATTTGAACTTAATTTCAGCTTTAGAAAATATGAAAACCAGAGATCTTTTATTCGATAACTCAAAGATGACTTTTACAAATAACCAAATAGAAAAACCCCCTAAAGCTATTCTAACTTGTCTTGTTGTTATTTGTCTTGTATTTCCCGGATTCCCTTCATTGACTTGTCTTACCTTCTTATATAGGTAATTCAATCTCCTATTCCTAGCTGGAAATTGTTAACCAGCCAACAAGCTAAGAAAACTCGAGTGGGCTAGGGATCATGTTGGGCCCAATAATTCACAATCTCCACCTTTGGGCCCAGCATTTTTTTTCCCGTGAAACCCTATGTCACTCGACAGAAAAACCCTTCCCTTTTGTTTTCGAAGTAAGCCTCCACCCTTCTTCTAAGCGCTCCATCAGAATCTTGAAGCGATAGTAGAATCTCCGATGAAATCCGACCACAGAAAGCCCTTTCACTTCCGACGCAGCTCGCATGCAGCTCATTTGCAGCTTCAGTTTCTTCACTTGATTTCGTCTTGGATTCCTGTTTGTGGAGAGAACCTTGTTCCACCAAGTAATCGATCGGTAAGCAACTTCTCCCTTTTTTTTAAAAAGCTCGCGAGTTCTTTCTTTTATTTGAGATTAACAGATCTTTGATTTGCATGTTGATTAATGATCGATTCCTTTCAACGGCTTGCTCGATTTGATCTCTCTGTTGAGTTTAGAGATCATATCCGGTTTCTGTAATGCTGTGTAAGCTCCTTATCCCTTGTTTCTCATGTCTTCCTTTAGTTTTTTTTTAAAAAAAACTTGCGGCCGGCTGTTTATCAGTTTGGATACTCGTCTCCCTTCAGCTCCCTTAGCTGTTTAAGACGTTCTCCTCTGATATTTCAAGTCTTAGATTTCCTTATCAACTTGTATCATCCTTTAACTTGTATGAGTTTGAAACTTTCTCAGCTACTCCACCTTGAGCCAAGAACCTTGTGTCTCGCTTCCAAAAAACGTCCCGGCAGGTAACCCAATGCTTATCGTAAGCACTTTCCTATTATCAATTTAAGAAATAATCTGGAGTGTCTAACTCATTATTTCTTCTTTGTGCGAGACACCTTTGATAATGGAGTTACCTGCGACGTTTCTCTGATTTATGTGCTGATGTTTAAGATATCACAACAGAGATCAAATTTAGGCCCAGGTAAGGCTTTAGTTAAGAAATCTGCTGGATTCTTGCTGGTATGAATCTTAGATAGGTGAACCTTGCCTTCTGCTACTATGTCTCTGATGAAATGGAATTTAGTGTCGATATGTTTGGTTCTCTTGTGATGGACATGATTCTTAGCTAGGGCTATAGCACTTTGTGAATCACAATGAATTCTAACACTTTCTTGTTTAAAACCCAACTCTTCACATAAACTCCTCAACCATATTGCTTCTTTAGCAGCTGAGGTAAGAGCCATGTACTCTGCTTCAGTTGTTGAAAGAGCCACCACGTCTTGTAAACTAGACTCCCAGCTTATAGTATTTCCCCAAACTTGAGACACGAAACCTGTAACTGACCTTCTTCTGTCAAGGTCAGTTGCATAATCAGAGTCGCATAAACCTTCAATGCTGAATTCTGCGTGTTTAGTAAACGTGAGACTCCTTTTGATAGCTCTCTTTAGATACCTTAACACCCATTTCACTGCTAACCAATGCTCCCTTCCTGGTTCTGACATAAACCGACTTATAAGTCCTACTGCATAACCCAAATATGGTCTTGAACCAACCATTGCGTACATAAGACTCCCAACTGCACTAGCATATGGAATATTTTCCATTAGCCTTCCTTCCTCTATCTTCTGGTCTTCTGTAAGACTTTTTAGTTTAAATTGAGTTGAGGTTGGCGTATTAACTCCCTTTGCTTCATTCATTCCAAATGATATCAGAACTTTCTCTAAGTAGTTCTCTTGAAACAGCTTTAGAATTCCCTTTCTTCTGTCTCTTATGATATCCATTCCCAAAATTCTTGATGCTTTTCCCAAATCTTTCATCTCAAACTCTCTGTTTAAACTCTCCTTTACACTTCTGATTTCTTGTTTGTCTCCTGAGGCTATGAGCATATCATCGACGTATAGAAGTAAGTATACTGCTTTATCCGTGTTAACGTTTCTCAAGTAAACACATGGGTCTTCTTTACTTCTCTCAAATCGTTGGCCCTTCATAAAATTGTCAAATCTTAGATTCCACTGCCTTGGTGATTGCTTTAAGCCATATAATGATTTCTTTAGTAAACAGACTTTGTTTTCATCTCCCTCCTTTATGAATCCCTCTGGTTGATTCATTAAGATTCTTTCTTCCAGATCTCCATGAAGAAAAGCTGTTTTGACGTCCATATGCTCTAGCTCATAGTCTTTATTTACCACAAGTGACAACATTAGCCTGATAGATACGTGTTATACTACTGGTGAAAACACTTTATTGTAGTCAATCCCTTCCTTTTGAGAGAAACTTTGTGCCACTAGTCTTCCTTTGTACCTTGGTTCCTCAACTCCTGGTATTCCTGGTTTTAATTTAAAAATCTACTTGCTTCCTATGATCTTTGCATTTTCAGATCGATCAATTAATGTCCAAGTGTTTGCCCTTTTTAGGGAGTCCATTTCTTCACTGGCAGCATTCTTCCAAAATTTCTTTTCTTTACTTCTCATTGCTTCTTCCAATGATTTTGGCTCATGTATTTCTACTTCCTCCGCTGCAGCTAAAGCGTAAGCTACAAAATCAGTATCTTCAAACCTTGAGGGTGGTTTGATTTACCTTCTTATGCGATCTCGTGCAAGCATATAGTCACCAATATTCGGTTCTGTTTTTGTGTTTTTATCGTCGTCTTCTGAACTGCTTTCTTCTGAACTTTCTGATTCTGCTGGTTCAGAAACTCCACCTTCAACTAAGACATATGTGATTTCCCTCGTAGGTAGAGTAGGGCCTTCAATCTGATTGTCTTTGAAAGTCACTTTCTTTTTCTGTTGGGATGTCGTTTTATCTAAGTCTGTGAATTCCGTACCAGTATCCTTGCTGGGGCTCGATGTGTTTTTAAATATGTCCTCCTCATTAAACACAACGTTTCTGCTGGTGACGCATTTGCCTTCCTCTGGTAACCAGACTCGATATCCTTTAATTCCAAACGAATACCCCATGAAAATACCTTTTAAAGCTCTTGGACTTGTTTTTTCTTGAACTTTGTGAACATATGCCGAGCAACCAAATCGCCTAAGGTGAGTTAGGTCGGGTTTCTTTCATGTCCATATCTCTTCAGGAAGTTGATAATCAATGGCTGAACTAGGAGACCGGTTTATTATATAAACTGCTGTTGATGCAGCTTCTGCCCAGAAGTCTTGATCTAACCCTGCTTCTACTAGCATACATCTTATCTTTTCCATGATTGTCCTATTCATTCTTTCAGACACACCGTTTTGTTGTGGTGTGTATGGGCAAGTCTTGTGTCTTTTGATTCCTGAATCTTTACAGATTTTGTCAAAAAACTTATTGCAGAATTCTAATCCATTATCTGTTCTAAGACACTTGATTTTCTTCCCAGTTTGGTTTTCTACAGCTTCCTTCCATTCTGCGAATTTTCCAAATGCTTCATCCTTGGATTTCAAAAAATAAATCCAAACTTTTCTAGAATAGTCATCTATAAAACTTATAAAGTACTTGCATCCTCCTAGGCTCTCGGGAGTCGATGGTGCACCCCATAGATCAGAGTGTATGTATTCCAGAACTTCTTTTGAAGTGTGCTTTGCCTTAAGAAAACTTTGCTTATGAGACTTTCCCAGGACACAAATCTCACAAAACTCCAATGTGTCTACTTCTTTGTTTGGAAAATATCCTCCTTTTACTAATTCATTTAAGTTTTTCAAACTCATGTGCCCTAGTCTTGTGTGCCAAATCTTTGTCATATCCTTGTTTGCTTGTGAAACATTTGCTTCTCCTTTAACCACTGTTCCCTGTAGGTAGTACAGCCCTTCATTGCACTTTCCTGATATTATCTCTTTTCCATTTTAAAAAAATCGGATCATGAAGTCCTTTCCCTCGTACTTGCATCCTGCTTTTTCAAGCATTCCGTATGATATCAGATTCCTACTCATATTTGGCATATATCTCACGTCTGTGAGTATTACCACAGATCCATTTGGACTTAAAATTCTGATCTTGCCAATTCCTTTTATGTCGCAGTGAGTGTTGTTTGCCATTAACACTTTTCCACCTTCGAACTCTTCTAGGTCAAACAGAACATCTTTATTCGGTGTGATATGGAAAGAGCAACCAGAATCCATAATCCATTCTGAGCTTGTGTTGTTTGTACTAACCGTTAGTACGAGAGGCTGTTTAGGTTCTGCAGCAACGTTAGCAGATCTGTATGGTCTTTTGTCTAGACATTCTCGTTTCCAGTGTCCTTCTTTTCCGCATATAAAACATCCTTTGTTGTTTTTATCAAATCTAGGTCTGGATTTAGATCGACCTTGTCTGCTCTTTGATCTCCCTTTCCAGTTTCTGTTTCCTCCTTTGTCTGTTTTTATTGATGATCTTCCCCTATCTTCCACGTATAACCCTTCATCTTGTGACTTTGTAAGCTTTCCGCTTTCAAGTAACTCTCGTTCCTTTGACTTAGCAGCCCCGGTTACTTCATTTATACTCAGGGTATCCCTGCCGTATTTGAGGGTCTCTTTTAGTTGATCATACATTCGTGGCATTGAGTTTAGGAGTAGGATAGTCTGAGCTTCTTCTGAAACTTCCACGTTTAAGTTATTTAAATCTGTTACTAACTTCAGAAAGTCATCAACGTTTGCATCTATCCCCTTGGAATCATTCATCTTGAAGGTATAGAACTTATGTTGTAGATAGATACGATTCGGTAGTGATGTCTTCGTGTATAACGTGTTTAGGGCTTTCCACATTGCTGCTGCTGTGTCACAATGGCTGATCTTCCTTAAAACTTGGTTCCTACGTTTACTACGATTAGGTCTTTAGCTTTTTCTGATTTTCCAAGTTTTAATGGATCAATCATAGAGCCTGAACTTGACGAAATTTCTCCAGCATCCTTAGTATCTTTTTCTGAGCCTTCCTTGTTTTTAGGTGTATCCATCAGAAGGGTTTCATCGGTTAAGATGTCTTTTAACCCTAGAACACCAAAGTGAGCCATCATTCGAACCTTCCATAAAGAAAAAACTTCGGATCCATCGAACCTATCCACATCAATTCTTGTAGTGTTCATCTCTAAAGCGCCTTGCAATCAAACGTCATGGATTGCTCTGATACCACTTGTAAGGATTTGAACCTTAATTTCAGCTTTAGAAAATATGAAAACCAGAGATCTTTTATTCGATAACTCAAAGATGACTTTTACAAATAACCAAATAGAAAAACCCCCTAAAGCTATTCTAACTTGTCTTGTTGTTATTTGTCTTGTATTTCCCGGATTCCCTTCATTGACTTGTCTTACCTTCTTATATAGGTAATTCTATCTCCTATTCCTAGCTGGAAATTGTTAACCAGCCGACAAGCTAAGGAAACTGGAGTGGGCTAGGGATCATGTTGGGCCCAGTAATTCACAGTTTATTTTGTAACGTAGGTGTGGGGTTTTATGTCTCCTTTTTAACATATTGATAGTTCAATTTGGATAAACATGATATTTAGAAGCTCGCTTGGGATATACATATTATTCCCAACTATATGATGTAACTAAGTTAAATATGTGAATAGAGTGTGAAAGTGTGGTGAAAGAGAAATTATATATTTATTTGTTCATATCATCATATATTTACTCACATCTGTGATGTGAAATTGTTGTTAGTTATGATATATCCAAAAACAGCATATGTAACCCAAATCCTTTGTTTTGTTTTCTTTCCATTTTCTTAAAAAAGTTTATATGATTCTATTGTAGTTGATATTTTAGAGTATACAAAATAAACCAAAAATAAAAGTTGATTATTTAACTTTGTAACTCAAATCCTTTGTTTTTGTTTTGTCTTCTTTCCATTTTCTTAAGAAAGTTTATATGATTTTAGTATAGTTGATACTAGTTTACGATTCGCGCCTTGCGCGGAATGAAAATTGTATAAACAACTTATTTTTATGTACTATTAATTTTTATGTTATTTAACATATTATAAAATAACAAAATAGTAATGTAAATTGAGTAATTGGGAAACCATTAACTATTACGAATATATTTAAATTACCGTAAGAACATAAGTCCAAGTTATCCTTATTTTTTATTTAAGATTATTTTATAGTAAATAAATATAAAAAATTACTTTTATCTATTTTGCATGGTGCATAATTAAATTTAAATGATATTTAGATAGATATAAAATATATTTTAGAATGACTATCTATTAAATTATATGGTTTTATGATCATCTGTATCTTCTTATAACAATAATTTTAAACCATAGATAACAAAATTTTCAATATGGAATCTTTAATAATAAACAATTGTTCTTCAAAATTAACTGGAAAATGTTGAAATTAAAATATTAAGTTCTTCTTGTTCATTGCAAATTTTAAAATTATAAATTTTCATTACAGCGCTTTTAACAATGTTAATAATTTATATTCATTTTTTTAAAATTCAAAATATAAAATATACAAAAATCTAAATTTTTATTATATGGTTAATTTGATTTTTTTAATTTATTTTAAATATATAAAATTTTTAAAAAAAATGATGGAAGATATAAAAACTATTATTAAATTTATTAATTATCATATATATATATATATATATATATATATTAATCATATTAAGGAATTATGTAGATTTTATTTAAGGAAAGAAGAGAAATTATTAATTGTACATTGTTAATTAGTTTTATGAAAAGTATAATATATGCTTAGATGGACCAACATATTTTTTAGGGACTTTGAGAAGCATTCTATCGATGACACATACCATAGCTAAAATGTTCTAATGCTTCTAAAATAATATATAGGGGGTTTTAGAGTATACAAATAAACCAAAAATAAAATTTAATTATTGAAAACCGACTCAGTTTGCATTTTTTGTTGAGGACATTGGAATTTTAACTTAATTTTCATTTTAACTATATAATATTTTCATATATATACTAATTATACTTCAAGAAAATATAGGCGGTAGAACAACCATTTTCATAGTTAATTCGTCCTAAATGGATAGTTATGACGAATTAATCACGTTCATGGTTTCGTCGTAAATCGTCCATTGTATCAGAAATTTCATCATAAACTTCTTGTTAGTGTTACTACGACACTGTTTTGTTGTAAACAAGATGCATATTTTTCCTCATAAAATAGAAGTTAACCTACAAAGTAATTTTCCATCGTAAACATTCTTTGTAAAAGTAGTTGTGACATTTTAAAATCAAAACGTCGTTCTATGTTCCTAAATTTTACAAAGAACTTACAAGGGAGCTGACGTTAAATCCTCGTAATCTTTTATGATGAATTTGCAAGTGTTTCCTTGTAAATTTGTTGTAAAAGTTACCAGAAATTAATAAGTACTGGCTCGTAAATACTCTTACACTTAACAATGAATTTATTACGATTTTCTAATTTAGTTTTTTAATAGAAAAATTAAAAAATTTAGAATCATAAAATTAAATTAAATTTACAAAATATCAATATTTTATAGAGATTAGTATATAAATTTATTATACAAAAAATAAGTAATCAAAATCAAAGTACAAAGCAACTAGCGGTTGAGGTCGTCGAAGAAATTTGAACTTTTCATGTCAGATCTTGTCTCTAACTCCACCTAGGTGGAACGGACTGGTGGATCTAGAATCCTGAGTCCGTACCGTCTAACCTGCAAACCAACCACCAAAAAGTCGAGAAGATCTTCGACAGATTCCAAGCGAGCTTGCATCGCATGAAAATCAGCACGCAGCCAAGAAGAATTCTCATCCTTTCTCTAGGAATAAGACGATCTCGCCTTTGGGACATTGTTAACAGATCCCATCCCTAGAGTCCGTCCTGTTTTTAGAGACAACCTTGAAAAGGAAGAAAAAATCATTTATTTAAATTATATGAAATTAATAAATAATAATTAAAGTAAATATATTATATATCATTACCTCCTCATAAATCTTGTCCATCTCATGTGTGTACGACATGACGGGTAACTAATTTGGAGACTGTTGGTTCAGATGCTTTGGTGGTCTTCAATTCGAACAACTACATAGGTGTAGATCTTTTTCTGATCGAGGATCAACAAAACTCCCACACTTTTTATTGTAGATAGCCTCAAAACGGTCAGAAAAAGATGGTAGTACTCCTATAAAATAGAATAAAAGTTAGAACATAAATAAAATATAATACAGGAAAAACAATTTAGCAAAAACACTTACAAGCTCTACCGTTGTGGTGGGATTTTTGTCCAGTAGTATGAAGCATCGGCAAATTACTGTGCTCATCCTTCATCAGAAGGGATGTGAAAAACTGCAAGGCAACTGGGATCAAGTGGGGGTTGGTACAATAGCGAATGAGGCCAACCTAAACTTCCTTCGTGAGGAAGGTGGGTTTTGATTCATAACTTAAGACGGTGTTTCCAGTCCGAGATGGTGTTTGTTAAGCGGTTCTTCGCCTTAGAAACAAACTTCACATTCACCTTCTCATTGATCACTATGGACCAGTTCATTTTTGTTTCTTAAACAAACAATATAAAAAATAATATTACAGAAATTTACCAAGAAAGAAAAATAGAAATTTACCACAAAACATTTGAACCGTTTTGTTATGACATGCTCCGGTGTTAGGGTCCAGTTCTGATGCAGATCGACGAAATAGACTTTAATCGTATTGGAAACGCTCTGACCCACATGACCGCTGAGTCCAAACCTAAAAAGTAATAGTAACTTGTTAGAAAAAAAAAGAAATACAATTGTAAAAATAACTATATAAATTTTTAAAAAAAAACAAGTCATTAAGAAAATTACGTACCAAAAACTTTTTGGCAGTCGATCGGGATCCAAGACATCTAAACCTTCTCGTTCTTGCTGGGGAAGAAGATCCTCGACGGTATATCGAGCATAAGGTGCACCTGGCAGCACCAGAAAATCTGGATGAAATCCGGCCGCAGAGGCACGAGGCACATCATCTGGAACACCAGAAGGAGGCACCGGTTGTGCAATGGGAGTAACCTAATGTGCAGCAGGAGGAGGCGTCCATGAAGCTCTATGATATGATTGAGAGTTGGGGACTACTTCCAAAACCGAAGAATGTGCCGTGGCTGAACTAGATGTCTCAATGATATCGCTCAAATTACCCTAGAGAAACTTTCTCTCTCAAATAAGAGGTTTAGTTGATGTATTTATGGATCGAATCAACAAAGAGTGTGGGCACACAATAGACTATAGATATTAAGAGTAATCTAGGTGAAGATCAATAAAGCAGTAAATAGTAGAGAACAATAAAGGAGTTGGTTGTAAATGTTATGAGAAAATAGCTAGACTTAGGGTTTCAAGCTGATCTAATCAGATGATTAAGTCTCTGTTCCAGATGTCGCATGTGAAAAATGAGTGAGCGTTTATCGATACTACAGAGTGTCGATCGATGCTTCCTTATGCAAGCATTAACGTCTTAATTGATATGTTCATTAAGTTAATTTAGATCAGCTCTCGCATCTATCTGACAACCTAGCTCAACAAAATTAATATCAGGTAATGAACATAATGTTGTAGTTATCAATATCCTAAATTCATGGT
Source organism: Moricandia moricandioides (assembly GCA_905132885.1). NCBI lineage: Eukaryota > Viridiplantae > Streptophyta > Magnoliopsida > Brassicales > Brassicaceae > Moricandia > Moricandia moricandioides. The sequence goes on from CAJHQQ010002874.1 coordinate 16,144, forward strand.
TCTAATTAGTTACTCTAGAACACAAGCATTAAACCCAATTCTGATAGGATTCTTAATAAATCACCATAGCAGTTCTATGTTTCAATAATTCATATAAACCCTAATAAAATCAGAAATCTAACTAGAGAATTACTCAGACATGATTAAGCAAAACATAAAAATAATCTGAAGAATGTATAAATAGAATAAGGTAGAAAACTTGGAGTTCCAATACAAAAGCTCTGAAGGAGTTCTTGCTCTTCTCTCCAAACAATAACTAAAAGCTTCTAAGACTGGTGGTAATGGTGCAGGTATTATCTTGGGAGTATTGATCAAATGACATATGGACTCTTACTTAAGCAAGTTTCTAAAAACACATGTAGTCTTCTCTGCTCTCTTTCTTTCTTATTTCTCTTTTCTCTTAATCTTTTTCTTTCTTTTTTTTTTCTTGCAAAGTGTAGGCAAATAATGGGGTTATAGGAGATAGGAAATTTTCCTACCCTCGTTTCCACCTTTTTGTGATCATCCCTTTTGAATTAGAATATTGGAGTCATAGGAAATTTTCCTACCCCTCTGCATCTCAGTGAATCATCTCAATCTTTTATTTCCTAGATGTCGAAGACAGAGAGAGAAGGAAACCAGAAACACACAAAATTTTACCTTCCATGCTTGCAGGAGGAATCCGATCCAGTGTATACCAAGCTCCAAGACAAGCAAATTAAGTAGATTAGGTTGGAGGTCCCTTTGGTTCCTTTAAACATTCTCAACAAGTATGGATGTTACTAACATGTGATCCACTTTGGTATTTCCATCTTGTATACCCTCTGCTCAGTAAATCTAACAATGGTGCTAGAGAGTGGTTAGATAATAAGTTAAATTTGAAAAAAGTTCATTATCCTCTTCTTGACTCTATAAAACTCAATAAACACACATAAAACTAAAGTTCAAAAAAATATCAGTAATACATCCCCCAGACTTAAACAACACTGTCAACACTGTTATACAATATAAGATTGGTCAAAAAAATAAATCATAAGGACGATTTTATCAAGGAAAAACCAATACACATGATTGCTGATTGTGAGTGTCAATCGATACAGTAAAGTGGCGATTGATACTCGTTATGCTCTGTCGATCGACATTGATCATGTCTCGGTCGGTGCTCAGTACAGACTTGTCTTCCTCGAATCTTTTTTGAACTGAAATAAAAAATATGAAAAATCAGTAAAAATGAAAAATAGAACTAATTTAGAACTTACTAAATGTGTTGTCTCCCATGAAGCGCTTGTTTATAGTCTTTAACTTGACGTTTTGGATGTTTTTGCTAGTATGGAGGTAATGGAATACTTGTTGGGAAACAAGTATCAACATCTTCTCTGCTCAAGATGCCTACAAAGCTTTTGATGGCTTCTTTTCCTTTGGTTATGTGCTCTTGTTGTCTTTGAATGATTGCATGTGTGTAATACACTTTCAGTTGGAGCTCTTCCATACATTTCCTTAACCGAGAGGGAATTAGATTGCATCAGTCTTTCATCAAACATCCTTGCATGAGTTGTATTAATGTCAGCTATCATCTCCTCGACTTGATCTCTCATGTAAATTTCACGTGTTGGCCAATAAATAGGTGTAGGATGAACTCCAGACATCTGAAAACATCCATAATACTTTGGAAGACTTTAATAACAGCCTCCCCAACTATATGCCATCACAAGTATTGCTTCCATGTCTTCTTTTGAAACATTGATGATCCTTTCATCCTTTGCATGTGCATTGCCCTCTTCATCTATGTATACTCCATGCTCATATGGTGCTACTACACAGATCTTTCTTTTAGGAGGAATTGCGGCTTCAACTGAAAAATCCTCTTGAAGTTTTGGACTCGTAGGGGTGTCGACCGGTGCTGGTTAGGTTTCGATTGACACCTCGCCGTCATCTTCATGCGATGCACCAGAATCAAAATAACAAACTGCCACAAATCATGGATCATCTCCTATGTCAATGTAGGGCGTGTTTCCCTTTACCACTCTAACCAAATCATAGAAAAAATTCTTGTCGATGAGTGTCAAGCACATCTGATTCCTTCATGTTGCAAACAGCTCCTACAGTAGCTATGAAGGCTCTCCCAAGTAGTAGAAAAGAATTTCAGTTTATATGAATATTTATCACATGAAAATTCACTGGAACTAAGGCATTGATGATCTGTACCTGAAGGTTTTTGACAATTCCTCATGAATTCACCTTGGAGAAATCTACAAAACTGAAAGAATCTTCAGAAGCCTCTATCTTCAATCCTACTTGATTTGCCATCCTCCTAGGCATGATACTGGCTGAAGAACTTATATCACATAGTGCATTAGGGTAGTTGTGACCTCCAATCATGCAGGAAACCACGAAAATATTATCTTCACAGAAACTTTTTCTATCTTTCACGTTTCGGATTTCTTTTTTGTTTTTGTTTCATTCTTGAGAGAAATGGCATATATACAAGAAATTTTGCGACATCAGTTGGAAAAAGTTTTATAACTAATTTACAAGGAATAATTTTACAAGTCTTTTACCTTTCTATAAGAGCTAATCTACCATGAAATTTGTTAGGTAGAGTCAACTAAAAATACGTTTCCACCTAAAATATTGGTATACTCCTAAATTCATTGTTAAAGAAATATAAAACGCTTTGTCGTAAAGAAATAGTAACATTTCAACTCTTTTACGATGAATATTCTCATACATTGTACAATCGTCATAAATTTATATGTATATTAAGAGGAATAATATTCCTCATAAATTTACGACATCCTCAGTATATCGTCGTTGTTAGCTTATTGTAAAGTTACGACGACCAATTTTCGTCGTAATTTTCTTCGTTACAAACATGTTTTCTTGTAGTATCATATATAATATTTTTGAACTATATAATAGTTTTCAACTTCCTTTTCATTCGTGAACTATATAATAGTTTTTTGTTTCATATATATATATATATACTTTTTATGATTTTTCATTATTTTCTTGCTATAATAAAATAAGTGGCAAAAAAAGATAGAATACAATACCCTTAGTACACCACACACGAGTCACATAAATGTTACTCATAACTTCGCAATACAAATGACACTTCAAGCCTTAGAGAAAGTGAAACAAATTCGCGGAATAATGACACAATGGTTTCTATCAGATTACAAAGAGCAAGTGGTATGATTTGAAGTCATCATCCATATGTTTGCACGTGTCTTCAAGTCATTCTTGACTTTTCCAAATCCCACTACTATCTCAATGTATATCATTACATGAGACATCTTTTGTCTTTGTACATAAGCAAATATATATATACATATATATGTAATTGTGTTGTTTAGGATTAAATTAAACAATATAGTTCAAATATTAGATATCAAGATTCAATATATAAAACAAACATAAAACAGAAACGAGACAGTAATAATAACAAGGCAAGAGAGCCTTGTTTCTTCTAAGGCAAATTTTGCAAAGCTCGAAGTAGAAGTTATATAACAATGGACTAACAATGAAAAGAGTTATTTGGAAGAGTTATGCCAATACACAGAAGTTCTCTTCCCTCTACTACGATCTTAAAAAGAGAGACTTGTAAAGAGAAAGAAAAAACAAAAGAGAAGTCATAATGGGTTGTTTTTTTTTGGTACAGTCTGCTGTGCAACTGCAACTACAACTACACGGTGTAGTGATGTCCTGCTGTATCAATGTCCAAGCCCTTAAGCTTTGCGACTGATTCCACATGTCCCTTCAGTGTAAGAAGCTCCCTAAGCCTGTCACAACAAAGCATATTCACTAATCAGAATCAAGCAAACTCCAGTTTCTTCCCTTCCAGTGAAATCGATTTAATCAAAAGTAGACTTACCTAGCTATCTCGGCCCTTCTCTTGGCTTGCTCAGCGATCTCAGACAGCTCTCTGTAACCTCCTTTCTCTGGGAAGATGTTGACCTCTTCTTTTGGCTGCAGACCGTGCAGTGTCCTTTGAGCTTGTGCCCATTGAGCTTCTCTTTCTCCAATACCGTAATCCTTCTTGGTCGTGAAAGCAGTCTGTTTAAAAGTAACACAGCAGAAGCAATTATAGCATAAGATTTACCATCAGGATGTAAAAGGCGATCAGAGAGAGAGTTATATGTGTGTACCCTGTTGTCAAACATGCTGGTCCAAGCCTTTCCACTCAAGATGTATCGAATGGCAAACTTCAAAAGGTCTTGTGGGAAGTAAGTTACAATACTGTAAATCCAAATCACACCAGCCCATCCCCAACCGATACCCTTCACCTTTGCAAATGTCCAGTCCGCATACACAGCAATCAAAGTCGCAACCTGCATTTGGGGAAGAAAAGTGAAATGACTTTCTTTTCTTCAAAGTAGAATTTCTGAGATGTTCTTACAAGTTGTGCAATGACGAATGCAATCATCAGAAGCGCCCCAGGACGTTCAACGAACGACCAGCTCCTCGACCTCGTGACGAAGATAAGCGCTTGACTGATGATACTAACTTGTAGGTACACAGCACCCATTAGCTCATCGTTATTGTCCCTGATGGACCTCACACCAAACTTTTCCTGCAAATCAAAGGTGATTTTTTTAGTTTCTTAGGCAACATTTATCTCTATAATCCCTGAAGCGCCTTTACCAATAAAGAAACAAAAGAGAGATGATGATGATTACCGAGAAAAAGTCAGTCTTGTGAATGGCCCAGAAGAAAATCACACTCATAACAGCTTGGTAGCCTCCCAAGACAATTCCGGTGGCGAAAATTTCTTTAAGCTTCCAGCTGTCAGGTGTGGGAGATGGCTTAACTCTGTCCTTTGAGATTGTCATGATAGTACCTAAAAGATAGGCATATACATAAGATCCTTCATATAAAGTATAGTAAACTAAAGCCATTTGCTCACCGTCATTAAGGATGGCAATAATCAGAACCATGAAAGCTGAGAAGTCAAATTCCCATATCAGAGCAATAAGCATGAAACCAAACTGCAAATCGTAACGCAATATAATCAGTACACAAAATAAAAATCATGCTACACAAGAGATAGATATATGGGGTGCCTACTTACCACAATACGGATTGTGATTGAGACTGCATAAATCTGTAATAATCACGAGAAGAGAAAAAAAGAGTTATTAGTTTCTACCAAGGAACAGAAGTAGTGGGCATACTATAAGAATAAACTTAAGAGAATGCGCACGGTATAGTTCTTCATTCTCTGGAAGATAGCTCTGCTAGTGAGCACTGCACTGATGATAACACTCAATCCAGGTTCGGTGAGAACGATATCTGAAGCACCACGAGCAGCATCTGTTGCATCAGCCACAGCAATACCAATGTCCGCTTTCTTTAAAGCAGGAGCATCGTTGACACCATCACCAGTCATTCCAACAATGTGTTTCCTCTCTTGCAGCTTTTTCACAATCTCATATTTGTGTTCTGCAATAAATAAACATAATAACCATTGGTCAATATAAAAAGATTATTTCAACGAACATATGATTAGTTTTAAGATCAAAAGCAAATTAATAACCTGGAAAGACGCCAGCAAACCCATCAGCCTTCTCGATCAGCTCCTCAACAGGAATGGATGCAACGTTCGAGTCCTTGTCAGTACCAAGAAGAGCCGCAGATGGATACATATTGGTTCCCATTCCAAGCCTGCGGCCAGTTTCCTTACCAATAGCAAGTTGATCACCTTGCAACGTAATTAGAGCGCATATTAGGGGAAAGCATCTACATAGCTATGGATTTCAAGAAATAGAAAATGATAAATTAATTATAGTTACCAGTGATCATCTTAACGTTAACACCAAGATTCAAAGCCCTACGAATGGTTTCAGCACTGTCGTGTCTTGGAGGGTCAAAAAGAGGCAACAAGCCAACAAATTCCCATGGTCCACCTGGACTTTCTTTTGTTTTCTCGGGCACCACCTAAAAAGGAATAAGAACAAACAGCTGAACATTTGTTTCCATGCCCAAAAAAGGCAAAAGAAGTCTGAAAACATAAGATCACTGGTAAATAAGTACCTGACGAGCAACTGCCAGTGACCTAAGACCGCGCTCGGCGTACTTGTCCATACAAGCGAAAACCTTCTTCCTAAGGTCAGGCCTGGCGTTGGCAAGGTCGAGGATCTGTGTGGGAATATTGAATTAATAGACAGAGTGAAGTAATAAAGTAACATTTGCAGAGGAAAGTTGAAGATTCTTTACCTGCTCGGGAGCACCTTTGCTGACTCTGTGCCAGTTACCATTAGAATCGATGTAAGTCAAAGCGGTTCTCTTGTCCACAGGGTTGAATGGAAGGAAGTGAACCTCCCTGATTCCAGCTCGTGCCTACGAAAATCCAAGTTAAACATAATAAATTGCTTTCTCAAATGCTCACTAAACTACAGAAATAATTTAAACCGAGAAGAGTTGTACCTCTTTTGGATCCGCAAGCATTCCAACCATGGCTGCATCAATAGCATCCTGGTTCTCAACCCTAGAAGCCATGGCTGCAAATAATAGGACTTGGTCTTTCTCCACGCCCTTGCAGAAAACCTCAACCAAGTTCTTATCGACACTCAATTTATTGAGGGTTAGTGTCCCCGTTTTGTCACTGCACAGGACATCCATTCCTGCCATTTCTTCTATGGCAGTCATACGTTTGGTGATGGCACCTTGCTGAGACAACCTGTGAGACCCAATAGCCATAGTCACGGACAAGACCGTTGGCATAGCAATGGGGATACCACCGATCAAGAGGACCAACAGGTTGTCAATACCATCTCTGTACTTCCTTCTTTGAATAGGGTACATGACGATTATTTCAATCACGATACCAATAGCAATTGAACAGATACAGAAGTTTCCAATGGATGTAAGAACTTTCTGGAAGTGGCCAACTTGGTTAGTGCTGTCCACAAGGTGAGCAGCTTTCCCAAAGAAGGTGTGAACTCCTGTAGCTATAACAACAGCTTCGATTTCTCCTTGTTTACAAGTTGAACCAGAGAAAACTTCTTGACCCGGGTGCTTGGTCACAGGAAGGGACTCTCCAGTAAGAGCAGACTGATCAACCTTTAAAGGATCACCTTCAAGAAGACGGGCATCGGCAGGGATAATGTCTCCAAGCTTAATGCTAACAATATCACCTGGGACAAGAATAGCAGCTTCTTGTTCACTCCATTTTCCGTCCCTGAGCACCTGAGAAAACAAACAAACAAACAGGTTAAGCGCAAAACAAGTTTGGAAACGTCACAGCATTCTGCAACAGAGAGTACCTTGGTTTTAGGAGCAAGACCAGCCATGAGAGCAGCTGCAGCATTTCCGGCGTTGTTTTCTTCAATGAAACTGATAGTGGAGTTGATAACAAGAAGACAGATGATACCAACAAAATCTTGCCAATCCGGAGGTCTGCCATCACCATTAGCCAAAGCAATGGCCATGATAGCCGCAGCTTCCATAACCCATGAAAGTGGATTCCACATGAACCCAAGAAACTTGAGAATTTTGCTTTCCTGTTTTTATTTTCAATGGAAAAGATTTAACTCTCACACAAAACCCAAAAGCTTAACTCAAACTCAAACCTTCTTCTCTTCGAGCTTGTTGGGGCCAAATATCTGAATCCTGTCCTCCCCTTCCTGCGTCGTCAACCCTTCCCTTGTACATTTTAGCTGCTGGAAAACTTCCTCGATCGGAATTTTCTCCTGAGATTCCAACCAAGTTTCGGTCAGTCATTCAAACAAAAAACATGAAGGGTAAAAAGGTAATTTCATACAAATCTTGAAACAATCTAACTCGGCGACTCGGGAAAGTGAAGTTGGCTCAAGTTACTGACAACCGTAAAAAGAATCTGCCAGTGGAGGAGGTAGGGGACCACCACCACTAATACTAACAAGGCACGTGTTTAGTTAACACGTGTAACACACGCGCTCCATGATTCCCTCCAGGAAAGGCGGCTACTTTCCGGCGTGAAAGCCAAGGTCCGGTGAAAGGGTATTTCAGTCAAATCACCGACATCAAAACTCAAAAATATAAATTGATTCAACTCAAAGTTGTGTTCGTTGAAATAGCGTTTTGCTATAGGGGCAAATCTCTCAAATAGCTTTTTTTGAAGTTTTTATCACAAAAATAGTACTTAAAAGAAAAAATGACCAAAATAGATTTTTTTTATTTTAAAAATTTTAATATTTTAATTTTTAAATTTCAACTCCAAAACCCCCACCCCATAACCCTAAACCCTAAATTTAGATTAGTTAACCCAAATATATAAATATATATTTACATTCTTTAATAAAGTTTATTTTGATCATTTTTCTTTTTAGATGATATTTTTGAAACAAAAAAATTTTTAGGTTTATTTTGGTCTTTATCTCTTTGCTAAATGTCAAAGAAGCTAAAACAGTTCGTGCACTACGGAAAGGGTACGAACCAAAATTATTTTTAAAAAACAATTATACTGTATATTTTTATAATTTAGAACTATTTGTATTTTTTATGGGTGGAAGGTAGAATATTTTAGGAGCTGATTTTCAGAAAATAAGTATAAATAAAAAAATAAACAGTCTTTCACAAGCAAAATAAATAAAGAAACCTTTTGATTAATATATGAAAAGGACTTTATTGCGACGTAGCTTAGCTACACCACTAAAAGAAGCTCTGTTTTTCTTTCTTATCTTTTTTAAAAAAAAACAGTGTCCTCACATGTGTATAGTTTTGCGTGGATCTACCATTTTTTCTTGATGAACAGTACTCAGAAGAACTCTGTGTTACTAATTTAGAGTCTCATCAAAACTTTTTAAACTGCATGTCTTTTATGATTTGTTTCCCTAAAAAACCTCAAGTTTTTTTTATCTTTGATTACAAAGAAAAAATACGGAAAATCAGGATCCATGAATATAGCAATTAAAATTCCCCGAAAATAAGGGGAAAAATAGTACCCGATTCAAGAATAAGAATCATCGAAAGATCATGCAAAAGGGTAACGAAACAGATCTATTGTCTCAGTGATAAACAATCGATTAAGAGAGAAAGAGAATCACACCAGATCAACAGTCTCGTTCTTGATATCCTCGAGACCTGACATCTCTCTCTCTCTCCTTCGTTCACAGAGAAGTCCAAAACGGCGTCTCCCTCTGACGTTTCACCAGTCGATCACAAGAGAAGAGGAGAGAGAAATATAAAATGTAGGTGAAGCGAGCTTCTGTTGCAAAGCTGAACGTCTCCTCCTTTTTAAAAACGACTTGAGACGACAGGCTTCTTTACCGTTTTGGGCTCATGTGGGTCCCATATCAGACTTTCTAATTTACTCTCTTTTATTTTTTTATTCTTTTTGAGCTCTTTACACCGTTGATTATGCTTTGGTGTTGTGTTCATCAATGGTTCTTGATTTATTATTGGATCCCTTCTCACTTGGAAAACGTATTTGACTTTTTTTATTATCTGGGTTGAATCATTATAATCATATACTATTATCTTGTGTTTTTCGTGGTTCAGATTCAAAATTTTCCAAAATTGATTACTTATTTTGATTTTGAAACTCACGGAAATGTAATTTTTTCTAACAATACTATTATTTGGGAGTTGAATTTTCGCATTGTTGAAAATTGGAACGGTTTAAGATTTTACTATCTTTAATGACAATTTTGATTATACTTATTACTTAGTTATATTTATTAATTATGAATTGACTAGTCATTCATTAATTAATAATAATAATTTTATCATCTTCTGAAAAGTTAACAATGTGTTTTCACTTACCTTTGTAAGATAATTAATAATTTTATTCATAACTAATCTTCTACAAGAGGCATTCCACCAAAATTAGTCAATAAATTTTTATTCTCACACAAATAATTTTATTTTAGCTAATTCCAAACGTGTTTTGTCTTTGTCCATCATATAATAATATACTGTTAAAGTCTAATTAAAATTCTAATAAAAATTAAACTATATGATCATTTAAAAAATAACATATCATACTAACGTGGAAATAATACGAAGTATTCAAGAATGAAGTTCACTTCAATCAATAATTAATTAATTAACTCTCATTATGAAAAACAAGTCAAACACGTGTCATACTAACGTTGAAATAGTATAGTTGAAGATTTCAAGAACTCTTCATATTAATGTTGTCATAATTATAACATACGAACATGATTTGGTTATTCGTTCTTAGTATAATAACATGACATATTAACGTTGAAATAATACATGAAGTTTTCAAGAATAAGGTATATATCCTTTTGATTATATGATCTGGGTGATTTTAACATATGTTTCGTTTTTCTCCTTTTCTGAAAAGTGTTTTGCTTTTTATCTTTTTTTTTGGTAAAAAGAAAGTGCTTTCACCTTTTTAACGAGAATTTAAACATTGGAAATAATCTTCCCCAACGCGAATTGAATCCAGATAGTGGTAATTACAGCCGCAACCTCTTTACCACAAAACTAACTCAACGTTGGTAAAAGGTGGTTTGACTTCTTTGTTGGAATCTCAAACATTGTAAATAGTTTTTTCCAACGTAAATTAAACTCAAATGATGGTTAGTTACAGCCACAATCAATTTACCATTAGGCCAACTCAACTTTAATTTCGTTTTTATCTTTATTGGTTGTTTCATTAATATCGTTAGAATTATCTTTCTAAATAAAACAAAAATTTAACCAAGGATGTGTAAGTGTATATAAATAGAGACTTTACGTGGGTTAATCCCCATATCCTCAAAAGCTTCAAAAGTTATAAACTTTTTGTTTTTAATGTTTTTAGCGGAATTTGTCAAATATGACTGAAAATTTGATTTTAACTCCAAAAGTATACCCAAACTTAATCAAACACAAAAGTAATTCAAAAGGCTAGTGAAACCACAATCAACCCCTTATGACCAAACAAAGAAAACATAATTCATTTTTACGAATATAACCCTGTAAAGTCTTCTGAGCTTCTGTAAGTCTTCTAGAAGACTTCAAGAAGTTATCTCCTATAGTTTGTCTTAAAAATAATTTATAAATTTTATAAAAATATTTTTATGTGGGAAAAATTGAAATCATGTAATTATAAACATTTATAAATGATATGAATTAAGATCTAGCTAGTAAAATTGAATTATAACATATATGTGTTTAGTTTTATGTATATTAAACACTTTTAAACTTGATTTTGGTAACAAATGTTGTAGTAGTGTATGTATTCTTAGAGTTAGATTTTGGAAGCTTAATTGTTTTTTGAAAAACTAAAATTTGATTTATATTTGTTTAATTTTGTGTATATTAAATATTTTTAAAGTTGATTTTAAGTTTTATGAAGTGTTTGTTTCTAGTTAGTTAGTTATTTTGAGTTTATGGTTTAGATGATGTAAGTCTTCTAACAAATAATGCACTAGAAGACTTCCGCATAAGTCTTGGAGGAATAGTAAATTTAGAGTCTAAAATACTTTTAAGTAAGACTTATAAGTAAGTCTTCTAGGATGTCTTTTATTAGAAGATTTACTTGAAAGTCTTCTCAATAAAAAATATTTAATTTATTAAAAAAATTTGTCTCTTTAAATAAAGAAAAATTTACACATTATCTTTCTTCCTCTCAAATAGATGCAACAAAAATGTAATGTTTCTCATTCTAAAACTCTCTAATCTCTCTCTAATCTATTTGAATGTAAAAACACAAAACTTTATACCAATTGCCCATTTTTATCTTATGTCTCTCTCACTAATTTATTTTGTTTTTGCAGGTTTTTCATTACATGGTTCTCATCTTCCACTCCTTTAAAGGTAGATCTATAAACTAATTTTTTTTATTTGGTAGCCTTTTGTTGCTTAAAACTCTTACCTTTTGAAAACTCTTTTTCTTATTTTAAGTTATTACCTTATTTTTAAAACTTTTCAATGTTTTGAAGTCATTTGAATGATTTTGGATATATAACAATTTCACTAAAAGTCTTATGGGAAGTCTTCCGTAAGACTTCTTGGAAGACTTCTCAGAAGACTTAAATTAAAGCGGAAAATTGAAATATAAGCGGAAAATTTAAACGAGAATCTAAAATTTAAGCGGGAAAACTCAAATTTTGAGTAAAAATTGAAATTTCAAATTTCATGAAAGTTAAAAATATATATTTTATGATCTAAGAAGACACATCAAACCATATTACTTTATATTTTTGAAGTTACTGAACATTTTTGAAAGTCAAATAACATATCTTAAAGCTAATTAACTTTCAAAATTGTTAAGTAACTTCAAGAATAAAAACATTAATAAACATGAATGTTGGTGACCTCATAATTAAAACCAATTAAGTTATGAATTTCATTAATGAACACCATTATCAACTAACATACATGAATTAACAAGAAGATGTTAAAAACTCTTATAGTTTTAGAGAAAATGAAAGTTTATTAAACTTTGATGCAGAAGACTTCCACGGAAGTCGTCCTGAAGACTTGTACGGAGTTTTCCAATTACCTCATTTTTGCAATTGAAAATTCACAGAGGAAGACTTCCATAGAAGTCAACTCTACAGTAGACTTCTTTGGAAGTCTTCATTTGTAAATATTTGCTTACTTTTGCTTTTGAAAAAAAAAATAGAAAATACTAGAGAAGACTTCCCGGTAAGTTTTCTAGGAGAAACATGTTAGTTTTGCAATTAACTGAACTTTGTCAGAAATTTGACTTTTTCTATAAGACTTACATAAAGTCTTCCACCAGAAAAATAAAACTTAAATATTACATCTAACTAGACGAGTTCCAAGTAAGTTGTTTCAGGTTACTTTTGCAATTGAAAAATAAAAATTAAATATTTAATTTTAATTACATGACTTCCATGTAAGTGTTATGGTAGACGACTTTTACACGGAAATCTTCTGTGATAACCAAGGTTTGACCAAAATCTCGGAATAAAATTTTGTAAGACTTCCGTGTAAGTCGTCTGCCGGAAGACTTACATGGAAGTCGTCTAATTAAAATTAAATATTTAAGTTTTATTTTTCAATTGCAAAATTAATCTGAGACGACTTTCACCGATAGTGAGAAGACTTCCACCGAGAGTTCAGAAGACTTACATGGAAGTCTTATGACGTAAGACTTTCGTGTCAGTCGTTTGGAGAAAGTCAAATTTCTGAGACAATCCGGTCAATTGCAAAACTAACATGTTTATCCTAGACGACTTACTCGGAAGTCTTCTCTAGTATTTTTGAAAAAAAATTGCTAACAAATTTTTTTTTGAAAGACTTCCAAAGAAGTCGTCTCTAGAAAGCACACATAAAGTCAATTGCAAAAGTAACTTCACATTGACCAGAATACTTCCATATAAGTCTTCTACGATTGGAAGACTTTCACGGAAGTTTTCTGACGAACAAATCTGGAAAAAAAAAATTTCATACTTTCAACCAGTGAGATAACATGATTAGCTTCTCCTAGCACCAATAATTTCACCACGAAAAAGATCTACTTGTTAATGATCAAGAATCATGAGTTTAAACCTTTCAAAGTTTAGAATCAAAATTTTGGAGTTTTTTGGATAAATATAGAGAGAGAGTGAAAGAGATATAGTTTTGCATACAAGAAATAAGATAGCAGATTTGAAAATTAATTTTTAGATGCATTAAGAGCTTCAGATTGCTTGTTAATGGTGGTTTGTGTATTTATGTCAATGACAATATTATAAATATTTGATGAAGATGACGATGATAGAGTAAAATACTCATTTTCGAAAAAAAAGTAATGGTATTTTCGTGAATAATCCAATTTTTTGGGTGAATAGGGAAAATTAAAGTTCCAAAAAAATCATGAATTAGTTTTGTGTTTAACTTTGAATTTTGAGTCATATTTGCAAGAAGCCCTTTTTTAAAAAAAAGTTTGTTAAAAAGTTTATATTTACTTATTAGATTAGATGATAAATAATAAATTAATATAATAAAATTTGTTAGGTTAAAACCTAATTTGAAAAAAAAAATATTATATATATTTTTTTGTCATCCAAAACGAAAAACAATTACACAATAATAATCATATATATTATGAAAATTTTTATCGTATATAAATGATGAGATATGTGATTTAATTTTTTGAAGCATAAACAATAACTTATCTACTAATTTTTAAATTTATAATGCATATATTTATAAGTATTCATAAGATGATAATGTTCGCATGCCCAGACAAAATACACCTTGTTTTCTAAGAAAATGAGTTTTTAAAATTAGGTTGTAAAATTTAAGATAAATCTCATAATTATTATTTGTTTTACGAAAATTTCCTAAAGTATAGAAAAAAAATCATCATCTTTGTCCCTTTTTATAAAACCTTTTCGCATTTTTGACATAGTTACTCTTTCCATTTATCAAGTGTAATGAAATAAATAGTTTTATGAATCAAAAATAAAAAAAAATACAAACAAGTGATGAAATACACATATACAAAAACTGGTATTTTTGGGTTGTAAAACTTGTTAATTTAAAATTTTAATTATGTTCTCCGAAAGAACATCTCATCTTCTACAAAAATGGCATGGTAGGAATTGGATTCGAGGTTAAACAAGTTGTTCTACTTTCTCTAGAATCAACAATTTACTTTTAAATAGAATTCTAAATATGATGATGCAAAGTCTAAGCATTCTAAAAGTAGCTACATTTATAATGAATACAACTTCTACTTTTATGAGAAATTCTACAATTTTACGAATATCAAATCTAGGCACAACTCAAAATTCTATGCATGGTGGAATTTGCGTATGGAGTAGTTGTGTGTTCTCTATACAGTGTAGAAACTACATTCAACGGATAAATTTAACCATAATTCTGAAAATTTTGTTGCAGAATTTGGTAAAAATATTTGGAAATCTTTGTATTTTTCTAAAATGTGTTTTCAACGCTTTTCTTGTTAAAAAGCCCAAAAAAAATGAAATTAGTTTTTAAATTAATTTAATTGTTTATACTTGTCAAATATATTTAAATAATTTAATTGTTTTTCAAAGTAATATAATTATTTAAATAAATTTTATTTTACTTTAATAAATTGAAAATGATTATTTAATGTAATTTAATTGTTATTTAAAGTAATTTAGTTTTCAAATTTTGGAGTTTTTAAAAATATTTTCTTAAGTTTATTAATATTTAAAGTAATTAGAAGGTTTATTTCATTTGATTAGTCAAGGGATAATTTTGAGATTATGAAAATAATTATACTATAAAAGCAAAATAAATGTTGTTTTATACTAATGTGACAAAGATGCTTACTTTTTGTTCTATGACAAATTTTATCCCTTTGTTTTATAATAATTGCTAACCAAACCGATGATACAATATAAAACCAAAGATATTAGAAATTTTATACACTGCAAATTAATTTCTTTATCTTTGTATTTTTGGTTCGAACTTAGCTTTTCATATAGTTCCTTAACTTTTCTATGTGTTGTAAACGCGGATGAATAATTTGTTCCAAACCGTAAGTAACTCATAATTATGAGAATGTGACATATATCATAAAATAAATAAATATTTTACTTTTTAGATTTGGTTTTAGTTTCTCTACATATATTGATGCATATAGAAAGTTAGTTACTTTGTAATGGCATTGTGATGTATGTGTGTGTTGTTATTTACTCTTCTTCTTAACTTTTAGTAAGACTAAATATTTGCGTTATTGTATTTGCTATTGAAGTTGTAGCAATAACTTCAATTATGTCAAGTAATTTTGGCAAAATATTCTTGTAGACATGAACATATTTACCAAAAAAAACATTAATATATGTTCAAAATTACAAAAGGATCCACAACTAAAACTAGTACACATAAAAATTAAAAAACATACCATAAACAAAACTATTATACATAGAATTTAAGATCATTCTTCCACAAATATTAGCTTAGACTTCACTTGAAATGGGAGAAGGCTATGTGATAAGACTTTAAGAAGTCTTCTAATGCATTATATGCTAGAAGACTTTTGAAAAGACTAGGAAGTCTTCCAAAATCTAACTAAGATATAAAAATATGCATATCTAAAAACATTCAAATGGCTTCAAAACAAAGAAAAAGTGGAAATGAGATATATTTACCTTTATAGAGCACACAAACATACATATTCAAAATTTATAGATCTATCTTTAAATCAATAGAAGATGAGAATCATGTAATAAAAAATCCTGCAAAAATAAAATAAATTAGTGAGAAAAGCATGAGACAAAAAATGAGAAATTGATATAAAGTTTGGTGTTTTTAAGTTCCAAGAGATTAGAGAGAGGTTGGAGAGTTTTAGTTTGAGAAAAGTGTAAGAACTTTAAGAAACAAGAGAATACCAAATGAAGAAAAATTAGACATGAAGACTTACCAAAATGTTTAGGTCTGTTATGAAAGAGGAAATATGGGAGAAGACTCCGTCATAATACTTCTAGGAAGTCTTCTAGTGCATTATATGCTAGAAGACTTCCAAGAAAACTTCCCATAAATCTTCCAAAATCTGAATCAGATTTGAAAAACATGCATATCCAAAAACGTTTCAATGTCTTTAAAACAGAGAAAATAACTTGAAGATGAGACAAATCTACCTTTATTTTTATTTTGTTTTGTCATCAGACTAAAACAGACTCATATAGACTCTGTGAACCAAACAAAATACTCCTCATCCATATGGACTACAAATGACGATTGTTTTCTGGCACTGCGTGCGAGACTGTCCGCCATGGTATTGTGTGTCCTCGAAATAAGAATGAGATAGATTTACCTTTACGGAACACACAAAAATACATATCTAAAATTTATAGATCTACCTTTAAAGAAGTGAAAGATGAGAAACATGTAATAAAAACCTGCTAAAACAAGAAAAAATAATGAAAAAGAGAGAGGGCAAAAAAAACGAGAAATTATTATAAAGTTTGGTGTTTTCAAATTCAAAAGATTAAAGAGAGGTTGGAGAGTTTTAAAGTGAGAAACATTATTTTTTTGTTGCATCCATTTGATAGGAAGAAAGAAAATGTGTGAATTTATTTTGTATAGAAAAACAAAATTTTTAGTAAGGTTAATATTTTCGAATAAGAAGACTTTCATGGGAGTCTTCTAAACCTTATATTTACTATCCACTTAGAAGATTTCTGCTGCATTATTTGTTAGAAGACTTAAGTCACATAAACCATAAAATCAAATAACTGACTAAACAGAAACAAATATTTCATCAAACTTAAAATTAACTTTCAAGTGTTTAATGTACACAAAAGTAAATACATATAGATCAAATTTATTTTTTCAAAAAGTTAGATTCCAAAATCTAACCTAAAAATACAAACAATATTATAGCATTTGTTAGCAAAGAATGTCAAGAAAAATATTAAATATATAACATATATGCATCATTTTCTGTGATTATTAGGTTTTAATAAGTTAAAACAATAATAATAATTCAATGAACTCAATTAATCTTCTTGAAATTTGTAATTTTGTATAGAAACAGGAAAAACTATCTTTATTAAAAAAGTGGTAATATGTTAAAGTAGTCAAATTTATTTTTTACAAAAACAATAAAATAGTAAAAAGTAAATATACATAATATGCTTTAGTAAATATATATATAATAAATAAATTCACATTTAATTCAAATTGGATAAAAGAATCCAGACATTTAATCAGATTTAATGATTACCAAAAGAATCCAGACATCCAAACATAAATCAGTTAAATTTGTTCAGTCTTCTCGTCGGCATTCGGATAATTATACAAAGATAACTTTAATCATAAAATATAGAGATTCCATAGATTTTTTCATTCGTATTTTTCATGATACTATCTTTTTCAATGTTAGTTTGATCTTTGTCCACATATATTTCTATTAGTGGCATCTTACACAAAAAATTATATTTTTTAGAAAAAAATCTTTTTGTATACAGACGAAAGTGGGGGAATATGGGTTCGAAGAAAATACTTGTTACATTTATAAAGAAAAACTTATAAGGAATTAATTTTTTTACAAAATGTGATTTGTAGACTGTAGTCATATGTTCTTAACTTCGTTATTGTGTGGCTTTAAAGGACGTTAATGAAGCAATAGCTCTTCCAATGTCCCTCATGGCAAGGTCAGCAATTGCTGGAACGATTCACATGTTGTGAATATTGTTTTCTTTTTAATTTGACGAAAGGTTGTTCTTCACCAATATCGCTAAGGAGGTGTTGACTTTGATCATTTTGGGTCCCCCAATAATGCACCTCCCCTACGTAATTTTATCTATTTTTTTATTAACATGAAATATTCATATCTTTGGAAGAACCCAAAGTAATCTCCAAAAAGAGATACAGTGTATGATAAATTTTATTTCTAAGTATTCAAATGATGCCTAAATCGTGGTTTCATATTCACGTGACCAGTAGATGATGTATATTGGAGTGCGTTCAAACCCGAGTTGCTTAACAATTCGAAGCTCATTTACCATTAAACTATCACCTTATTGTTAATTTTATTTTATTTATATTTTCATGAATTCATTCTTTTATATTACTGAAAAGTAAAAACAATTAACTGTTATAACCAGAGATCAGCAGAACTTAATATTTGTTTCTCAAAATTTGAAATGAATTTACATTATATATGTATATTATTGGACTCGATTTTTTACATTATGTAAGTATAAATAAATTCCAATTTCCAGTTAAAATGTTTGAAACTATCTCCAAGTACAAATATAGAAAACATTGTTATGAAAAGAAATCATTCATCAATAAAAAAAGAATTTTATCCACAGGCTACAGCTGCAAAAGGAATGAATCTTTTTTTCATTGACTAGCCAAGAACGATTATTCCATGAATTCAAAGTCAATCAATGTCAGAATGTGTAATAACAATTAAAGATTTGAAATCACTATTGAACTACATATGCAGTTTTCTTAGAGAATTATCTCCTACCATGTCGGTTTTATAGGAAAATAATGGTCGTATGATCATTTGATATATGCATTTACGGAAGATGTCATTTTTAACAAGAAGTCACTTTTGGTGTGGTGGCCTTTCTTAAAAAAATATAGAAAACCCCAAGTTGTGATGTTTCCGTAAATGAAATAATGCATCAGCATATAACAAAAATATGTCTATTATTCAATGGATTAAAACTAAATCTTGTTTCTTCAAAATAAAAATTGTAAGAGACGTATTTTTTTCATTTTATTAAGTTTAGAAAAGTATATTGTTGTTGTAACATACTATTTTACCCTTTTTCACTCGATCTCATTACACTACTGTAGTGGTAGGTTTCAGTGGTCATTCTTGGTTAAGATTATCTCACTTTACTTATTTTATGACTAAAACACCTTTTTTTTACCGTTGGTGAATCTAAAGACGGTTGCAGTTAATTCGAAACAAGCGTCAACTGTCATTGATTGCCTAGGGTTTAGTGTGGGGACTTCACCTCTGAAACCTAAGGGTACCGTTACTCGCTACGAAGCAGAAGAAGAATATGTGTCTCACTTTTTTTAACTACTAAGCTTTTAATGATCTGTCAATTACGAAGGTGACAGACAGATGAATCCAATCAAATCTTTCCTTCTGTGCGTTCCAACTCACAGACGTGAAGAAAAAAAGAAGACGAAAAGGCTATGTAGATCCGTGGTACTAACTACAGCTTCTGTGATTTTTTAAAACAGCAAATCTAAATCAACTGAATCTCGTGGTATGTGAATCCACTTGAGCCAAGCTTTTACAAAATATAATTGGTAAGTCAAAATAAAATAGTTAAAACATAGTGATCCTTTGATGTTGGGTTTAGAAGTATAGGATCTGTTCATGCATATTATTGGGATCGAGTTTGGTCTACATCCTCTTGAGTTCAGATTGGATTCAGATACTCATTCGGATTTGAGTTTCAAATATTTCTGGATACATATTCCCATTGGTTCCAATCAAATTTATATATATAATACATGATGCCTGAGCTACTGCAAAACATGATCCCTTCAGATATTTTGTAGAACTGTATCAGGTTTAGATTCTGGTTCAAAATTTCAGATCCTATTTCAGCCCTAACTGGTGGTGCCTTTGTATTTAATTAAACTGTTACGTACTCTTTTATAATTAACCTAACGTAATGTTCTAATACAACCCAAAATATCTCAATTATGAAATTGACTACATGCTTTACGGTATTTTGATATTTTCTGGAGAAAAATGTGGATACAAACTTGCGTTGACATTTATGTGATTTTAACTTCTGCATTGTTTATTGTCATATCATTTTGGGCCAGTCTTCTCTGATTCTGAAGATAACATATAATTAGAATATAGATGATGATACATATGTATACCGGTATATGTATGTGTGTGTGTAAAAGTTGGCCAAAGAGAGGAAGAAATAGATGGTATTGGAAATAGTTAAATGAAATATTGACATGAAACCCACAATTTTTAAAAAAATTATATTCCCTCCGTTTTTTAATAGATGATGTTTTGGCTTAATACACGAAGATTAAGAAATTCACATTTATCTAGATACTACTTTTAAAAATATAATTTTAAATCATTCAACCAATTACAAAAATGACTGTAAAATTTTATTAGTTGAACAATTTTCAATAAAGTTAAATCGAACTTTAAAACTTCAAAAATTACCTTAAAAACTCAAAACATCATATATTTTGAAACAACGTAAATCTTCTAAAACATCATCTAATTTGAAACGGAGGGAGTATAAAGAAAAACTCTCAAAATTTCTAAAGATTTTTTTTGTTAAAAACTTTACTAAACTGTTTATAACTTCCATAATCCCATAACCGCCCTTGGAGAAAGATGGGGGCAAAATAAAAGGAAAAAAGTTTATCAACTACACGAAGTTTACCATAATATAGTGGAAACCATCCAATGTTTCAAAATATGTTAACAACTACACGATGTTTATGTTAATACATGCCACATATACGAAGTAAATGATTATATGGTGGGAACATCAAAATCGGGTTTAATTAATTATAGGAAAAGTTAATGGGGTCAAACTGTAATTAATCAGAAAAGCAAATTTAAAACAAAAAGAACTAAGTTTTAGAGAAAATAATTATTACATTAAATTTTGATTGGGTAAAAATTATAGAAAATAGTTGACAATAAAAATAAGAAATTTATAGTTGAAATTTAATATATTTTAATATTTATGAAAAAATTAAAAATATGAAGACAATAACTTTGATATAGTCGATCATATTAATTTCCAATATAAACATTTTAAGGAATTCATATTTTGGAGTTTTAAATTGGAAATGAATTTTGGTTGAAAGATTTTAAATAGATTAACAAGATGAATTATTTTAGAAGTCAAAGAAAAGAAATGCTTCGTAAATTTTAATATCATAATATATCAAGATTATGTTGACGTAATGTTTACAAAAACAAATGTTGATGTTGACAAAAAAAAATCAGATATACATACATATATACATATAACATATACATATATTTTTTTATGTAAACATCATGTTATTTTAGTATCTATAGGTAAAATTATAAATTTGGTATTCGTAAACAGTGTGTCATAGCATTTATTTTCTTTGACTTTTCAAATAGGTCACCTTGTTAATATATTTACAATACATTAACCAAAATTCATTTCCAATTTAAAACCCCAAAATATGACTATATCAAAGTTATTGTCTTCATATTTTTAAATTTTGCATAAATATTAAAATATATTAAATTTCAATTATAATTTCTTATTTTTACTGTCAACTATTTTCTATAATTTTTACCTAATCAAAATTTAAGTAACAATTATTTTTTCTAAAACTTAATTCTTTTTGTTTTAAATTTGATTTTCTGATTAATTACAGTTTGACCCCATTAACTTTTCCTAGAATTAATTAAATCCGATTTTGATGTTCTCACCATATAATCATTTACTTCGTATATGTGACATTATTAACATAAACATCGTGTAGTTGTTAACATATTCTGAAATATTAGATGATTTTCACCATATTAGAATAAATTTCGTGTAGTTGACAAATTTTTTCCCAAAATAAAACGAAGTCTAAATGAATATGGGTCATTGAAATGAGAGATATCATTCATATAAAATATTAGAAAAATCTAATCCTTTTGTCCCATCTTCTGGTTTCATGAAAGAGACCACATAACATATGATATGTTTATCCTTCAGTTTTTCTTTTTGGTTCTGCACATGTACATGTAACCCGCACACGCACATATATACAATACATTTAATTGTAGAACAACAAGTGCCCAATAATAGGATGACAGGTGAACCAATATTATCTGTATGTATTTATGTAGCTCAACATATTATTGCAAAGTATCTCGTGAGTGATTATTATTTTACAGGTCATGTTGGAAAACAATATAAGATATTATTAAGTCCAAGTTCAATGGATTGAAAAATAACAAATTCCACACTCTAAGAAACACATAACAATCATAAACTTTTGTGAATTCGCCGTTCTCCATTTTTGTGAATTTGTTAATTTATCCTAAATAACATATTTGTTGCCAAAATTCATAATCCTCTCAAACCCAGACTATAGCATATAATATTAGGCTTCTATACATCATTCAATTGCATCTATATAATATTATTTGAGAAATAACTTCTTATGTGTTGCGTTCACGTTAACTCTCACAATAGTTGATTACACTGATACCCTTAATGAATTAAATTAATTATTATAATTTCCATTATTTTTTTATATTCATAAAATAATTTATATAATAAATAAAATTTATACAACTTAGAAACAAAAATAAAATTTTATAAATAATGTGATTTATGAAAAAGAAAAGTTCACAAAATAATCATGATTATGAATTACATTATTTATAAGATTATGAATCAAATTATTTATATTATGTTATTTAAAATTATCTTTAAAAATAATTTTAAACAACATAATATATATTATAAAAGTAATAAGTATTTATTTAAGTCAATTATTTCTCAAATCATTACAAAATTAATTTAAGTAAAATAAAATAATATATCTTTAATGAATAAAAAATTAGTATCTTTTTATTCAAGTTTCTTTTTTATATTTTCAAATAACATATATAAAAAGAAAGATTTTATAAAATTTAAAACTAAAAAATATTTTTTTGTAGAAGATGTTGTTTCATAAAAATAAAGGTTACAAAAATAAATTTGATATTAAAGTAAAGAAATACTTTTTAAATTTTTTTTATCAGTTATGTAACTTTGTACTGATCATCACTTTAATTTTTCTAATTTTATTGTTGAAAATTAACATGTACCAAATTATTAAAAAATAAAAAATATACTTAAACATCTAAGATGAAGAAACAAACTAATACAATGAATAAAATTAGTTTGAATTTTCTGAATTATATTAAAAATAGGTGTACTTTAATTTAAAGGAATATATGTAACATAACATGCATACAAAATGAATAACTATACTAATCCAAATTATTTTATCTTAAATAAATCATTTGTCTAAAACAATAATATATTATTACTTATGCTGGTATTATTTATACACTATAAATTATAGTACGACTCACTATATTAATAAAAAGGTATGAAGTTCTTTTGTATAAATTATATATAAAGTTTCAAAAGATATTGTTTGTATATTCATTTATGTTATTTTGAATCGATCAATATTTTAATTTATTTTTACTATTTAATTCTAAAAACAACATATATTAAATTATACATAATATTACTAAAATATATTTACCAATCTAAGAAAATAAAAAATAATCAAATTTATAATCTATAGAAGACAAATATTATGGTTAAATAGGAAAAGTAAATGTTACCTAATATATCTAAATAATAACCAAACAAACGAGATATTATATATTCAAAGTCATGCCTATAATTGAAATAAAATAATATTAAAATAAACCATACATACTAATTAAAATATAAATTACCAAACTATTTAAAATTAAAATAAAATAAAATAATGATTAAATATTATAATGTATTTATTTTATAAATAGTTATGCATGTGCACGAGCACGAGAAATCACCTAGTAACCTTTAAACTTTAACTATAATAATTTTATATTTAGCCTAATTTTTTTTAATAATACTGTGGTTTGTTCATTTTTATTATTACTATTGTGAAGAACTTCATACATACACATTAACTAGCTTAAACTCATGTTTATCATATGACAAACGCATATTACAAAAATAGGTCAATATTATACTAATACAAGTATTGTCACTTGTTTTTGGAATCCTAAATTTTATTTATTGATCTTTTGCAACATTTTTTCTGGGTCTAAGGTTGTTTATAAAATAAATTAATAAATGTTCGTATAACAAATTATAAAAAGTTCATAATTTTTTAAGATTTATAAGAAATATCATCAAATATATAAAATTCTTTGTATCGAATTTTATTATATATCACAAAATATCAAGTTTTATAATCTGTCTATAAGATAGTTAAAGATCATAAATGTTCTAAATTAGTTTATATAATGGTGTTGAAAAAATCTTAATATTGTTTCTAAAAATAATATCAAATAAAGGGTACCACTCAAAATTTTTAATTGGCAGATTTGAAATCTCCAAAAATGTGTCTGTGCTTTAGTAAAAAAAACTCAGAGTTATAAAAGCCATAAATATATTAAATTGAATAAAAAGACTAATATTCCATGATCAGATCTAGGATTTTTTTCTTTTGTAACATAAGATCTAGGATCTGAGAGGATTATGGGGGGTTGGTCCATCTTTTGATAATTAGAAAAATCATCAGACTTTTATCTACCTGGTGGTAAATTATTTGGTGAAATAGTAAACCATTTACTTAGGTAGGTAACATGTCATTGTTGGCCAAATGGAAAATAATACATTTCTAAAATGTAATCAAACACGTGATAGGATGCTCTTACTTTTTTTTTTCTATCTTTCGTGTTCTTTATTTCCAAGTCAACCAGAGACGCTAAGGGCATGATTATCAGTGGGACTTTATTTGGTCCTTAGTTTTTTTTTTTTTTTTTTTCTGTTTTTTTTTTTTTTTTTTTTTTAAAAAAATAGAAAAGAACCAATCACGGGCCGCCACGTGTCAGTGGGGCCCGTGAACAGTATAAGATACAACTCTTAATTAAGAGTTTTTAAGGGGTGTATCTTAAGTTTTGTGGGTCCCTTCCCACTAAGGACCAACTTAAGATACACCCATAATCATGGTCTAAGGTGTCCAATTTCAGAGCAAATGGAAATAATATATATTGAAATAGATAAGATAAACATCCGCAGACTTTCTGCTACATTCCAATGAATCTTTCTACTTGATTATAAATAAAAGTATAATAGTTGATTAGCGTACCGAATAAAAAAAACAAGTGGCTGTGAAGCGAAAACGAACCTAGTTACATTAATCTATACTATAAAAATAAAAATTATGAATAATTTTACATGTGTTCTTTATTTAGACCATTATTTAAAAAAAATATCAAATTTTAGATAATTTAATTATCTTTATTTTTTTTTGAAATACAAATGGATATTTCTAAATAAATCTAACAATATATTTTTAGAATATGTTTAAAATAATTTGCATAACATATCACTAGAATTAAAATATATCTATCTATTTATCTATCTATCTATCTATTTATTTATACTATTAAAACAGAAATCATGATTTATTCATGTGTGATTTTTATTTGGATTATTCTTTACAAAGTTTATCAAATTTTACATAAGTTAATTATATTATCTTTTTATTTGAAACACAAATGAATATTTTGAAAAAAATTTAACAAAATATTTTTGGAATATTAAATTAATTTGCAAAAAAAATAATTAATTATCATATAATATGATTACATTAATATTAAATTATTTTTTATTTATCAAAAAATTATATACAATATTTTTAATTAAATTTTAATGATAATAGAAATTTAAATTGATTAATTTTGAAAATATATTTATAAAGATTTTAAATAGGTTTGCTATAAACAAATATTAATTTCTATTTCAAATATAAAATTAATTTTTTATCTATAAAAATAAAAGTCATGATTTATTTATGAGTGATTTTTTTATCTAGACCATCCTTTAAAACAATATTAAATGTATGTTTTTATTTAACTTATGATATCCTAAAAATAAGTTCTTATGTAACTAAACTTAAATATAAATAAGGATATTACACAAAACTTAAATACAAAAAGTAAACTTGATATTTTACAAGATTGACTACAAGGTTTATTCAATATATTATCATTTATCGTTTTCACACAATAAAACTTAAATACAAATTAAACTTGATATGTTTCAAGACTGACTACAAGGTTTATTCAATACATTATCCTTTATCTTTTTCACACAATATATTAGCCTTTATTCATTAATATACGCTCCGTTTATGACATGCATATTAACTTCTTTCTTTTTCTTTCAATTGAATTGTAAACCCATTATCGTATACAAGGTGTTTAGCCGCAATTTTACGGAAAGTAATATTGTCCGAAGAAATATTTATTATATTTACAATATTATAATTTTGAATAATAACTAAAAATAATATTTAAAAATTTAACTAAGTTTTCTTCAGAAGTCTTTTCTCTTACTTTATAGTAAATTTGACTAAATTTATATGTTGTTTTTGGCTAGTATGGTTAAAAATGTTTTTTTATGAAGTTTTAATAGTGTCAAACACTTTTGAAAAATAATATTATAGACATCAACATATTTACTAATTATTTTATTAACATCTTTTCAAATTTACAAAATATTTCATAATTAAAAGAGTACACATAATAATCATTAAACATACTATAAACAAAAGAATTACAAAACAATCATTGACATCTTCAAGGGAGACTTCTGGAAGACTTCTAGAAGACTTGTGAAAAACTTCTGGTAGATTTTCGGAATACTTCGCATTAAGCGAGAAACTTAAATTCCACTAAAATTTAAGCGGAAGACTTTTAGAAGTCTTCGAGGATTCTTCTGAAGTCTTCCAGGATTCTTGAAGTCTTCCACTAGTCTTCTGAAGTCTTTCTAAGTATTTTCTTCTTCTCCTTTATACCAAAAAGAAAAGATCAGATTTTTAGCCAAAAAACAATATCAAAAATAAAAGAGGAATAAAAAAGGTCAAACATTTAAACTTGTTAACGCCTCTAGATGTTTCACCTACATAAAATGTTGTGTTCTCTTCTTCTCCTTCATACCAAAAAGAAAAGACAAGACCCTTAACTATTGAACACTATCACAAACACAACTTTTTTAGAATCTAACATATAAAACACACAAAAAAATACATATTCAAAATTTATAAATCTACCCTTAAAGGAGTGAAAGATGAGAACCATGTAATGAAAAATCTGCAAAAACAAGATAAATTAGTGAGAATACATAAGAGAAAAATGAGAAATGAATATAAAGTTAGGTGTTTTCAAGTCTAAAGAGATTAGAGAGATGTTAGAGAGTTTTAGAGTGAGAAACATTACATTTTTGTTGCAGCCATTTGAGAGGAAGAAAGATAATGTGTAAATTTTCTTTATATATGGAGACAAAAATCCCAATTAGGTTAAATATTTTCGATATTGAAGACTTCCCGAGAAGTTTTTTAAGAGAAGACTTCCCAAGTTATGAAGTCTTCTGGAAGTCTTCCAAAACCCTATAATATAACACATGAGAATACTTCTAGAAGACTTGTAGAAAACTTGTGGAAGACTTCGCATTAGGCGAAAAACTTAAATTCTACTAAAATTTAAGTGGGAAGACTTACATGGAAGTCTTCTCGAAGTTTTCCAAAACCCTATAATCAAATAACTAACTAAATAGCAAAACAAAACTCCATTAAACTTTTTTTTTACAGCGAAACGCCATTCTATTACTCAAATAACTTGAGGTGGTATGGGCAACCAGACCGGAATAGACAACCAATGTAACAAAGATTCCTATGAAAAGTTCTCGGCAGACTTAGCTAACGAATTAGATATTCCATTATGTGCTCTTGGGATGTAAGATATCTTGAACTCCGGAAAACGTAGATGCATCGTCTTTATTGCCTCCAGCTCAGTTGCAAAGCGTGGCCAATCTTGGGGGTCCTTTTTCATAGCTATTAGGTCCTTGCAATCTGTTCCAAAGTGTTGGAATGAGGAATGTAGAAGCATGCTCTCCATTGCCCACCGAAGTGCCTCCACTTCCGAATGTAGTGCATACTCTCTCCTATTGACGTTTCGCATTCCCATAAGTTGTATGCTTCCTAGTCTATCCTTCCTCACCCATTCACAGCCACTAAAATGATCCATGGAAGTCCATGATCCATCCACCATACACATGTCATCCAAGTATATGACTTGGGACGCTGCACAGGGCAGCTCATTTGGGTATCCACTATCATCTCATTCGCATTAAACCAAGCCTGACATTCGCTCTCAGCATATCTGACTAACTCTAGATGATCTCTATCGATTCTCCTAAATAGTTTATTATTTCGGGCCTTCCGGATATACCAGATTATCCAAAGATAAGGATCTCTGTCAAGCTCTAGTTCAGCAATGTCATTCTTTCCTCAGAATAGATAATCCATATTGGCATAGATACTAGGCAAAGGAAAGATGTCAGGAGCTGATGGCGTCGATGCTTGCTCAAAAAGTATTGCCGGTAAATCAGCGAAGAGTGAAGTCTCCTCGATAGGAAGGAGGATGTGATGTTGGATTAATCTTGGCTGTTACTTATGGCGATTTTGATGAATCGGCATCCTTTTTAATTAAAGATGGTCTGATAAATATCGTTTATTGAAACGACTGAGTACGCCCAGAGTTATAATATCCGGTGGTGATGGAGGTTTTACTGAAGACGATGGTTTTAGCGGAAGATAGGAGATATGGAGAGTTCATAAGCGTGCCTAGCAACGAAGCTCGTGCAAATCGTGTTTTGCCGGCATAGTTGCATACCAGATCTTCTCTATCCATGTGGTGGCACGTTAGGGAGCGTGTCTACTCCAAGCATTTCAAGTTTCATGCAAAAGCAGATGAAGTCAGATGTCTAGACTTATCTCTTCAGAAGTTGCGAGGAATAATTGATTGAAGATCGAAGAAGACTCAGAAACCTATTAGATCAATTACAGGTATGATAATTTAGATTATATTTAGTTGAGTTTGTAATATGGAAATGGGTCGAACCAAGCGAGGACGGCCTAGTGGTACTTGAGGGAGCTTCGGCCTCGATACGGTCCCGGGTTCAATCCGCGCTGGCCACCGGGGGATTAAAATTTGGGCATCGCCGGCGACATAAGACCCGCTTCGGCGGGGCTACTCTGGACCCACTTCTGTGGGACCAGAATATCTCTGTATAATTCAAAAAAAAATATAGAAATGGATCGTTTGTAATTCTCATATATATTACCCATTGGGATTCTCTAATGAAAAGAGAAAGTTGACAAAAAAGAATCGAAACTAACTAAACAAACATTTTTTTATTATTTGGTTTCAGTTTGACCAAATAAAATATTTAATCTATTGATTTAATTGATAAAAATAAATATTTATTTTCAAAATATATTTAATCTAATGATTTTCAAAGATTTTTTTCTATTTCTTTAACTATTTTCTCAAATAACTAAGAACCGAACTAAATGAAATTATTTTAAAATAAATAAAATATACCATTTAAAATCAATATTTTTAGTAACCAACCAATCAAATTCTTCCTTGAAACTAAACCAAATAACCTGACTTCCAAGATGAAATTTTTGTATAGTTTAAGTTAATTAAGAGGGTTTTTTTCCCATCAAAACAAATTGACAACTGAACAAACCAAACAAACCGGATGACATGCTTAGTTTTTCTGGGTTTAAAGTATGAACATTACGATTTTCTATATTATGAATACTAATTATATGTAAATTATTTTCTATAAATCATAGTTTTTATTTTTCTTATAATAGACTACATCATTCGAAACTTTAAAATGGTTCAGAGTAACCTAATTACACCTCCATAGCATTCACAACCCTTTTAAATTTCTATATTTTTTAAAAAAAGTAAAATATTTAGGTCGATTGGATAGAAAAAGCTGGATAGTTTTGAAAATGAAAATTTATCAGGTAAAAACAAGTTGGACTTAAACAAATATGGTTTAGGCTCCGATAATATTATGCTACCCGAATTTTTACATGCCATTTGCAAAAAAGTAAATTTCTCAAATAGATCTTTTAATATTTTTTATAAAAATAGATTTCAAAGAAAAAAATTATGAAAATAGACTTTTTATTTTAATATTTTAATATTTTTTAAAAAAATTTAAACCTCACCTTCAAATCTCCACCGATATTTATAAACCCTATGTATAAATTAGTTAATCCAAAGGATATAAATATATACTTACATTCTTTAATAAAATCTATTTTGATCATTTTTCTCCCTAAAGAGACAAAAAAAATTAGGTCTATTTTATGGTATTCCTCTTTGCAAAATGTCAAAAATTATAATGATACTAACAAGTAAATGCGTGCGTTGCTCTAAGAATAAATGAAAATGTTTAAGAAAACTTTGAATAAAAATAATAACATATCATAACTAAAATTTAATAGTTTTAATGTAAATTTTTTTCTATAAATCATAGTTTTTCTTTTTTTCTTATAACAGACTAGATCGTTCGAAATTTTAAAATGGTTTAGAGTAAGCTAATTACATCTCCATAGCATTCACATCCCTTTTAAATTTTAATCTTTTTAAAAAATAAATAAAACATTTAGGTCGATTGGATAGAAAAAGCAGAATAGTTTTGAAAATGAAAATTTATCAGGTAAAAACAAGTTGGACTTAACTAAATATGGTTTGGGCTCCGATAATAGTATGCTACCTGAAATTATACATGCCATTTGCAAAACATCAGAAAATTGTAATGATACTAACAAGTAAATGAATGCGTTGCTCTAAGAATAAATGAAAATGTTTAAGAAAAATTTGAATAAAATAGTAACATATCTTAACTAAAATTGTTATAGTTTTAAGGTGATCTATTTTCCAAAGATAAACATGTGATTATGTGGTATTCATTATTCATGCGTAAGGAAATATTTCGGGTGATAAGAGTAAATAGATCAGGACCTAACATGATTTCATTTTATGCATATACATGTTTGTGTGTAAATTATATTCATAGAGGCAGTAGACACATATTAGTGTACAGCTATCATTATAATACAGATTGGCGCCACTAAAACCTACTTTTGTTCTTCTTATAAATTTATTCATATATATATATATATATATATATATATATATATATATATATATATATATATATTGTAATTCAATTGTGGTATATGATGCATGTGTATTCTTCTTAAGTTTATTAAGTGGCACTCTAGCCATGCCTGTGCTTCTGCTTATGCAGCCACCACCGCTTTTTTTTTTTCTTTTTCTCCGTAGTGAATCCCAAAGGCCTTTTAAGTTTAAAGACTAATCATCACGAGACTCATAGAAATCTATATTTTTTTACCATTTAAGACGTGTATAAGTGACCAAGAAGAATTGAACCTATGGCGAAAGCTCCAGCCAAAAACTCCTTTACCACTAAACCAAAACCACTTGGTTTACCCACCACTTTCTGGCATCTCTTTATAATCAAAATATATTTTGCCCATGTTTGTTAGTCATAGAATCTTATTATAGAATCTTATTTCTTGTCCAATTGTAAATCAAAGTAAAGAAGTCATTAAGGTGGATCTTCTCAATCGGATCACATAATATTTTTTATATTAGGATTTCTTCAGTTTTGAAGGATACAAGCATGGGCAGATCCAGAAAACAATTTAACATGGAGCACAATATATATAATCTTATCATATATATATATATATTAAAAATTTAATTATATATTAATAAACTGAATTATTCTTTAAATTATAATTTTTAAAGAGTATTTTATAATCCTTTTTAAAAGACTCGAGTCAATTAATAAGATAAAAAATGTTTTTGCTATGTTAAATACTTTTTATTGGCTATTTTAATATAAGATTGAAAATAATATTGATTAAAATAATTGTTAGACTGAAACTTAAATAAAATCATTTATATTTTTGAAAAAGTAAAGCTAATATTAAAGTAAAGGAAGAAACCAACTTTTTCTAGTAGATAGCCAAAAACAAAGAAGAAAGAAAGACTTATTTTATAGAATTGTGATTAAAATATAATAAAGTAAACAAAAAATTGAACAAAAAACGCTTACTAAACAATCATGTTTTCTTACAAGTAACAACTGTTAGGATGTTTTGCTACCATCTAAATTAGCCTGTAGAAAAAGAAGAAGATGATACTAAAATTTTTACAAAAAACTACATCGTGGTAATCTAGTGGTTTTTCTTGATGAAAACTCGTGTTGTTGTTTTAGACTTGAAAATAATTCCTCTCTACCGTAAAATTATTAGCTCCTCATGTGATTAGGTGGCGTTGGTCTCTAACTACGTAAAGCTGGACACCCTTGATTAATAAAAAAAAAATTCTCACAAAGAAATCATCAAAGTCATTGATTTTGATGCTTAAAACAATATTTTTGAGATTGGAATAGACTGAAGTGACTCAGCTAAAAAAGTTTATAATTTACTGTTGATCTTAGCCTCATTGTATGTTGGAGCTTCAAAGAGATTTTGTGTCAATGGACCCAAAAGGAAAAAACAAAACAATTGTAAGGAGCAAAATCAAATGGAATAATAGTTTTATTTATCTTATAAAGAATTTTAGCTCTTAAAGAAAAAGCGAGGTTTATATGCTATATGGAGCACCTTGAGAACTTTGATTTTCTGTTGGATTCTTTGATTGTAACCAAAGATGTACACTTTTGTGCCCACTTCTCACTTTCAACACTTTGCTAAATTCTTGGCAAGTTTTCTTTTTTTCTTACAATAAAAATTATTTTATTATTATTTCTTTGATCATGATGACAACTTTCATTCACAAAACGCATATATTTTTCACAAAGGTTTTATGTGAGGAGAATAATCATAACATTCTTTTGTCCATTTGCTCTCCAACTTTCAATGGACGAGCTTTTCTTTTTATCCTTTGCTTCCGCACTTCAAGTGCCTTTTTCTGCCATCCCATCCCATCATTTGAATCAGAAATCGTTTTTAATTTACTTGTTATTTTTGAATTGTTGGTACACATGACATGTTTTCATGAGTTTGGCACTTAGAACATGATTAAGGGGGAGTTTTTAAGGGGTTCTTAACGGGTGAAATCTACCAAAACTCTTAAGAACTACTTCCTAAAACTTTTAATTAAGAGCTGTTCTTAAGGGGTTCTTGTACTGTTCGCGGACTTCACTGACACGTGCCGGCCCGCGATTGGTTTATTTTTATTTTTTTTAAAAAAATAAAAAATAAAAAAAATAAGAACCCTTAGGGGTTATTAGGGTTAATTAGACTCTTAAGAGTTTTGCATCTTTAATATACAACCACACGTAATTAGCTTAAATGATATGTTTAAAGACATGATTTAGTTTGAAAAATGGTGATTTACGCCAACACAACAAACCACACATGTGTTTCGGGAACTGTATATTGGTCGGACATAAATGTCAGTATGTCACCATCTGGTATGAATGTAGAATCACTAAAGTTTTTCAATTGAATGATTAGTTATACATACGGAGCTTTAGAAACGAATCAAAACCCACATACCGAACTTCACTGAGGAGGTTTTCGTATAAGGTACCCAATAAATAATCGGTCCACCATCCATGCCTCAAGAAAAAATTCTACATGTTATTCGGGCCACTAGGCCATAATGCCATATAGACTGGACTCTTAAGCATATACGGGTTCTTTCTTGTTAGACAAGAAAGGAAATCTTTTTTTTTAAAATTATTTCCAACATAAATGATTGTCTTTTTTTTTTAACACTGAAAACTTCAATTTCGAAAGGACAACAACAAAGAGATTCTAAGATGAAATAGAAAACCCACCAGTAGGCGGTATGAATAACTCAAGTAAACAATCATAATGAAAGTTGCAAGAAAAAGAAACGAGAGGTCGAAATCAGCAAACTGATAAGATGCGGCCATGTAGCAATGCAGGAAACCATCAAATAGCTTCTTCTCTACTTAACAGATGATGGAGCCAAGATAGACCCACGAAGCAATGTAATATTGGAGACGATGGTACCAGGTCACACTGTTTGCATTTTTAATGGCTGCTTGTTTTTTGTTCACCGACATATGGTCCAGCGACCACCATCTGATCCTCTACAAACATTTTTGTATGTCTCTCACTCTGTTCGCAAGGAAAGGAGGATCCCAGGCTCATTAGCACCCCCTTCCATCTCAAAAGAGATTTCAAAGATAATTATATCTATTCTCATGTTTGCCATTGATTCAAAGGCCCAGAAGTATCAACATGATGCGGCCATCAAATCAATAGCTGAATCAGAGGTCGACCCAACAGTCTACTCAACTAACCAATGCGCCAACCATGATGTATGTGCACAAAAAAAATCATATCTTACAAACCATGATGATTTTAACCATGAAACCAATTTTCATGGATTCTACACTCAACATTGGTCCAAAGATAATTGGAATCATATCAAAATCTTCACATATCAGGAACTATAGATTTTATAAATTGGAAACTTCTTAGTTCATCCATCTGCAAGTACCATGCTTTAGAAGTGGATTCCAACCCAATGAAGAAGCGGTTTGAACCAAAACCAATCAGAGGATTCAAGATGGGTTTCTTAAATTTCCTAAAATCCCAATATGAGGATAAAGGGGCACATGAGTATGGAATTATGATGAATTCCCCAATGATGAATTCCCCAAAATCGGCAAATTAGAGCAATTTTTGGAAAGATTGGACAATCTTTTAGTTCAATTAATTCCAAACCAATATATTCCGACCAGAAGATTGGACAATCTTTCAGTTCAATCAATTCTAAACCAATATATTCCGACCAGAAGACTTTGTTCCTAAACCAAGGCTTTCAAAATACACATCTAATCCTCCAGAATATCTTTCCATCAGATTACCATATACCAACATGCATAGGAACAAGAGGATCCTTGGTAACATCAACTTGCCTTATTTGAAGATTCTTGCAATCAAACTCCAACAATTATTTTCCCTTCGGTTTAGACATGACATCAGCACATTCCAGACCATAAAGAATATTCTCAGAAAGATCACTTACCCCCTCAAACCGTCCATATAAAAGGAGAACGCCATCTACATTCATTTGGCCAAGATTCTCATCATTAAGCCACCAACTACTTATTTTCATGGAACCATCAGTTATTTTGCTTCCAAGACTTTTATTTTGATTTATTTCTTTATTTATGTCATTATTAGTCTTTTAGAGAGTCATAAATTCAAGCATATATAAGCTCAATTCGTTTTTTTCATTGTAACGGACCCTTGAACTCTGATGAATGAAAATCCAGTTTTATCAAAATATTGTCTTAAATATATTTAGAGTGTGTGAGAAGCATCTCTAGAGCCCCTTGAATTTCATGGCTCCTGTCCATAGAGTGTTGTGGCATCCTCAATCCACCCATTCTTCCATTCAATTTCGATTGCCAAGATTAAGAGTGACACACATCCATCAAGCTAGCTCAATCTCGATCCACTTCAATCATCAACTAATCATGATGAGAGTGTAATTAACATCACGAGCGGATATGCTTTTGGTTGATAAAATCCCACACAACCAGTTTGGATTTGGTTCGACCAGAATTAAAATTAATTTTGACAGGGTGAATCAATGTCTTGACAAGACTGTCTTGTGGTTGAAATACCTTCACTCGATAGTTTTCGGCAAGTGTTAATTATTATGGTCGAAAACTGCCGGAAAAGAACGTTCAGCTGCTTCGCCGGTCATGTGCGATGCACATGACTTTCACCTGATTGCTTGCTGGATCAGTCATGTGACATGCACCTGCATGTCTGTCTCTTGATTCATTAAATCAGTCATGTGCAAGTGATATACAATGGATTTTACTTATTTTACCTATGATATATATAGTATATTTAGAGTCTTTTATATGCATTTGGTATTGTTTTAGAGCCTTTATAGGTCTAGGTACTTATTGGAAGCAATTGGAGCTTTTGGACTATTTTGGAGCAATTAGGATTGCTCATCAAAGACCCAAAGTCGAATTCAGATTCATGAATGAAGCATCGATCGACGTCACACACTGTGCGTCGTTCGACGACGAAGTCTTTAGAAAGATTGAGAAATTACAAGTTTTACCCAGAAGTCTCATTAATTGCAAGACAAGTCCCTGGCCAAAATTTAGACTATTTATTAGGGTTTTCTATCCTTGTTAAGCCCTAAACTTATTATTCAGAAACTAGGCAGCCAATAAGTGACACCAGAGTTTTTAGAGTTGGAACACATTGCTACATCTATTGGAGAGAAAGATCTTATCATCATACAAAGAAGATCTTGATCTCCTTATCTTTTTACTCATTCTATTGTATGCAATTTATTCATAATTTAATGATGTTCTTTATTGCTATGTCTGAGTAGTTCTCTATTAGATTTAGGGTTATTCAGTGGTAGTAATGTATTGGTGATTTTATAGAATTGTTAGGGTAATCTTCTTGGTTCTTTGTTTAAGTTGCACTTAATGCTAAGTTGAATTTGATCACTTCAATCTTAGAAATTAGGGTTCCATAGCGCAAGCGAGAGCATGATTATAACCTGGAATCTATCTTAAACAATCTAAATAACTAGTAACAAACGAGAGTTGAATTAGAAGTTTAGAAAATCTATTAAACCACGAAATTAGTATTGTTTAGAATGAGCAATGATCGACACCATCGTATTGCTATGGATCGACGCTCAGCCGAGATGCGCGAGAGTGATCTCCTAAAATCCAAGGTTTAAATTCAGAAAGATACTACCCTAGCAATCTATTAATCTGCATTAATAAAATCTACCTGAGAATTTCCCCTAAGTCCAAGCCCTAAATTAATCTTTACAAACCAAATAAATCATAAAGATCGCTTTTATTGTTATTATTATAATTAATCTAGACTTAATTCGAAAATAATAAATCTATTGTGCAATCTTAGAGTCTTTGTGGATTCGATCTCTAAGTACTACACTGAACCTCTTATTTGAGAGAAAATAGGAATATAAGGTTAATTTGAAAGTGAAATAAAACCCCACATCAAATTTGGCGCCATTACCGGGGAATCTTTCTTATTGCCATTATATTTTGTTTAGAATATTTTCTAGATTTTTACTTTACTGTTTGCTAAATTATTCTTTCCGTAAACCTTATGACACATGTACTAAAAGGAGAGAATATGGATTCTGGACAACCACCATCGATCGACAGAGATCATCTGGAATCGATCGACGTTTGTCCACTGCTGTCAGACGACACTCTCCCATTACCATCAATCGATACCGATCAGCCAGAAGAAGGTAAGTACGTCTTTACTGAATTTGATACTAAGAAAGTAGTCTTGATAGAACCAATGAATAATAAAAGCAACGAAGCAAGCCAACTATTTCATTATTAGGAAGCTGCAATTTCTAATCAAATCATTAAATCTCCAAAGAATGAGATAAAGCTTGAATTGCCAATGCTCGAATACCTAAATCCCAACAGAACTTATTTAAATAGGTTTGCAATTCGATTATCTGATAACCATGCTGGAAGATCTGAACTTGATATAGATTTCCTAATTATGGCGCAGAAAAATCAGTTTAGTGGTTCTCCTACTGAACACCCGAATGATCACATCGAGATGCTAGAAGACATGGTGAGCGACGATTTCCATCGCTGCAAACTTTTTCGTTTTTCCCTAGAAGGTGACGCCAGGAGGTGGCTGAACCAGCTACCACCAGGATCCCTGACTTTTGGGGAAGACATTCAAAGCGCTTTCATAAATCACTTCTTTGACGAGGAGAGATACTGGAAGCAAGAAGAGAAATCTCCACTTTTGTTCAAAGTAGTCGCGAATCTTTTATAAACTCCCTGACTAGGTTTAAGAGCTACCAACTTTCGTGTCCGCACCATGGATTCTCAAAAGCCCAACTAAACAATACTTTCTATAGAGGACTAAACCTAGACTATCAAACCATCCTTGATACAGCCAGCAACGGGAACTTCGGAACCCGAAGCCCTACAAGTGCTAAAAGGCTGATAGAAAACATAGCCTTAGGCCGAGATTTCAAAAGAAGAGACACTTAAAGGAAGGAACCACCATTATTCACAGAGGAGGAGCACTCGCTCCGAGTTAGAGAAACTCTGGCATCAGTTGCAGCCCTTCTGGACGGAAATGACCTATCTCGATATTATGGTGAGAGCAAATCTGTCCCTTCCAATTTCTAAAAACGAGTTAAATTCTCTGATGTGATGAACCGACACGATCAACGATTTAGGGAAGATGATGGCTATTTCACAAGCAATTATGACACCACTGTGAACAGATACGAAAGAAATTCGAAGTCAAAAATGAACCAAGCCTTTACAGGAAACCATAAGATAGCCGCCGATCTCAATAAGAATTTAGATCTTATATACTCAGAAATGACAGAAAAATTTGAAACTCTGAGCGTACACATCAAGAGAATCGATAACCAAGTGGCGAGCAACGCTATGTCCATCAGGAGAGAGAACATATTTTTACCTGGTAAAACAGATGTTAACCCCATTACCCATTGAAGTGTTGTAGCTTTGTGAAGCGGTCGAAAACTCACCCCTGGCATTAAAGAGAGTATCACCATCGATGAATTCGCAAAAATCACAACAAACAAAACTGAAAATGAAAAATCGCATCCCATCCCGCTCGAAATGTACGAGAAGAACCCTGAATTTGCAAAAATCACAACGAACAAAACTAAAAATGAAAAATCGCATCCCATCCCGCTCGAAATGTACGAGAAGAACCCTGATATCCTCCCTGAACCCGATTTACTAGAAAGAAATGACGATCTCGAGGAATTAATTGTTGAACCTAAGGGAAAAGGCACATACATAGGAGACGTCGATCGACACCCCTTACCGGACATCGACCGACGCTCTAATTCTATAATCGATCAACATCAGATCATAGAATCGAACGACGCCCTGAACCAGAACCAACCAAACCGGTTAGGACAAAATTCTACCATGCCAATGCTCCCTTTCCCCCGAAAAACGCTAAGCAGAAGAAGATGCCACTAAGCGATGCCATTCACATATCGTCCGCTATTAAGTAGTACGTGAAAGATGCAGCTTCGCGAGGATTCCATGAATCGGAACACTGCGTGATGATGGTATCCAAAGAGGTGTGTGAAATCATTAGAGGAAAAACTCCAGTTAAACTTCTTGATCTCGGTAGTTTTGTTTTAGATTGCACTATTAGCAATCAGAGATTTCAAAAATCCCTATGCAATTAAGGCTCTAGTGTAAACCTGATGCCTTACTCCGTCGCAGTCAATCTTGGGCTAACACAATTTAAACCTACCATGATCAGTCTCGTTTTAGCTGACAGATCCTTGAGGACGTACCCTTACGCGTTAATAACTGCGATATACCTGCCGATTTCATAGTGCTTAAATATGAGCGAGAACCTCGAAATCAAATTATCTTAGAAAGACCTTTCCTGGCCACCGCCAGAGCGATCATTGATGTCAGAGGAGGACGTATATGCCTCAACATCGGGAAGATACAGATGGTTTTTGACATGGAAAATATAATAAAACAACCTTTGATCGACGGTCAAACTCACCATATCAATCATCTTTCTGTAGCCTCATGCGAATCAACTAACATCGACCGAGACCATTATCACGACCACGGTCG